>CM052655.1:928668-995335 GCA_028533165.1 Leontopithecus rosalia
TCAGGCTGGCTTCTTTCACTTAGCAATATGCAGCTAAGCTTCCTTCATGTCTTTTCACAGCTGATGACTCATTTATTTTTAATGCTGAATAAGATTACATTGTATGGACATGCCATACCATACTTCATTTGTGTTTTATTTATAGGTATACTTTTTTGTTGTTGTTGAGACAGAGTTTCGCTGTTGTTACCCAGGCTGGAGTGCAATGGCGCGATCTCGGCTCACCGCAACCTCCACCTCCTGGGTTCAGGCAATTCTCCTGCCTCAGCCTCCTGAGCAGCTGGGATTACAGGCACGTGCCACCATGCCCAGCTAATTTTTGTATTTTTAGTAGAGACGGGGTTTCACCATGTTGACCAGAATGGTCTTGATCTCTTGACCTCGAGATCCACCTGCCTCGGCCTCCCAAAGTGCTGGGATTACAGGCGTGAGCCACCGTGTCCGGCCTATATGTATACTTTTTGAGACAGTCTCACTCTGTCACCCAGGCTGGAGTGCAGTGGGTAGGATCTTGGCTCATTGCAACCTCCGCCTCCCGGGTTCAAGTGATTGTCCTGTCTCAGTCTCCCAAGTAGCTGGGATTACAGGTGCAAACCACCATGCATGGCCTAGAAAACTTGTTTAAATAAAAATATTCTCTTTTGTTCCTTCTGTCGTATGTATGTGTACACGCATACAATCAAAATCATAAGCAGAATGTTTTTCTCTGTAACCTGAGCCCAGGAGCTCCTTATTCGTTGCTTTTTTCTTTCTTTTTAAAATTGTGGTAAAATCTGCATAACGTAAAATTTACCAGTGAATCTATTATTGAGCACACAGTTCAGTGCACCGAGTACATTTGCATCGTTGTGTAACCACCGTCAGTATCCATCTCCAGAAAGATTTTCTCAGCACACCGTGTTTCCAGCCTCCTCAATTTTATTAAGTACCTCTCCTTCAAATGGTAACAGCTGAAGACAAAGTGGAGGTGCCGGCAGCATCTGACTGCTCAGCTGCCAACTCAGTAGTAACAACCCCCTTTTGAAAACTCTCTTCCTAGGGCCGGGTGCGGTGGCTCACGCCTGTAATCCCAGCACTTTGGGAGGCCGAGGCGGGTGGATCACGAGGTCAAGAGATCGAGACCATCCTGGTCAACATGGTGAAATCCGGTCTCTACTAAAAATACAAAAAAAAATTAGCTGGGCATGGTGGCGCGTGCCTGTAATCCCAGCTACTCAGGAGGCTGAGGCAGGAGAATTGCCTGAACCCAGAAGGCGGAGGTTGCGGTGAGCAGAGATCGTGCCATTGCACTCCAGCCTGAGTAACAAGCGAAACTCCGTCTCAGAAAAAAAAAAAATAGAAAACTCTCTTCCCATTTTATCATTCTTTGCAACTCCATAGCAATGTTGTTTTATGCAAACACAATTTAAAACAGAGAACAAATAGTTTGTCGTCCCCTGCTGGTATATAAAAACCAAAGTTTGTAACATGGTAACGATTTTACAGCCTTCCAAGCTCATCAAAATTACATTCTTTCTGCTGTGTTCTCTCTTTTGGACAGGTATGTAATTAAGGTAGATGGTGTGTGATCCTAAGAGCTCCCTTACTGGAGAACGTTCCGGCCAAATTCAGTGTGATACGTTATGCTGCTGTTTTACATGTCCCTTAGTATCACACTTCTTAGCTGTCCACGTCACATCAAATATAGGTCGCTTTCCTTCCTAAAATGTTCTCTCCCATTTTTCTATCTATTGAGGGCGTTATAATTCCGAGATGTCTGACTGGTTACTTTCTTCTCTGGTGTGAATTCATTAAGGTGCTGAAACATTTATGTTTGTGGGAGTTCTCTTTCATTTTGTCTGTTTTATAAAAATCTTTTAATCCTCTGAAAATAGGCCAGGCTGTCTTATTAGAGCAGGGTATCCACAGCTCCACTCTCTTCTGGGTTTAAGAATGTTCTGGAAGATTGTTAAGGGGGGAATGGAGTCCCCAGGAGCAGGAGAGGGGGGATGTGTAAAATCTATGGGCACAAGTGGGTGTTCCCTCCCAGGTGGTCACCAGGCGATGGGCTCACTGCCGGGAAGCGAAGGCTTCGCCCAGGCACGGAAAGCTGGTGCAGCCTGTGGCAGGCTGGTGGAGGCCCCGGTGCCTGCGTGCGGATTTTTTTTCTTTTTCTTTTTCTTTCTTTTTTTTTTTTTGAGATGGAGTTTCACTCTTGTTACCCAGGCTGCAGTGCAATGGCGCGATCTCGGCTCACTGCAACCTCTGCCTCCTGGGTTCAGACAATTCTCCTGCCTCAGCCTCCTGAGTAGCTGGGACTACAGGCACATGCCACTGTGCCCAGCTAATTTTTTGTGTTTTTAGTAGAGACGGGGTTTCACCATGTTGACCAGGATGGCCTCGATCTCTTGACCTCATGATCCACCCACCTCGGCCTCCCAAAGTGCTGGGATTACAGGCTTGAGCCACCGCGCCCGGCCTTGGAGTTCTGTCAACATAGCCAGGCACACGTTCATGATGACATTGAATGCATGCATATTTATTGATTAGTATTTGTTGGTGTTTTGGGGATGGCTGAGGGGATGGTTAGTGTGAACTGGCCTACTTTCTGGATAATTCTTCCTTCCACTGGTCAGCAGAGCTCTGACATTCCTACTCAAAGCTCTTCTGTCTCCAACAAAGGAAGTCCAGGCTTCTAGAAACTCAAGACAGGCTGGGGTCTGGTTGGGATCTAACTGACCACAAAGTGTATGTAAAATACTTTTGACTGTGCTGGGTCGCTCTAACGTGGCAATCGGTTCTCTCTTGATTTTTCCTTTACCTGAAATATCTGTGGGAGGAATCTGTGTTCCTCTTAGGGCAAATCCTGGAGGAGTAGCCTGGAGTCAAACCCAAGCTATTTGATGATTTTCTCTTACTGAGAAACTTCACTCCTCTTTCAACATTTCCACCTATATGATGGAGTAGGCCACCTTTAGCGAAAATTTGAAAAAAGTAACAGTTGATCTTGTCTCCCACAGAGTAAGGATGTGCAATGGTACACTGGGTTTCATTCCCGTCCTCCATACTATACACATGCACAGTGATTTTTCCAAAGGCTACATAAGACCATTTACTGCTTTTTTGTTTTGTTTTCTTTTTTAAGATGGAGTTTTGTTCTTCTTGTCCAGGCTGGAGTACAGTGGTACGATCTCAGCTCACTGCAACCTCTGCCTCCTGGGTTCAAGTTATTCTCTTGTCTAAGCCTCCTAAGTGTCTGGGATTCAGGTGCCTGCCACCACGCCAGCTAATTTTGTATTTTTAGTAGAGATGGGGTTTCACCATGTCAGCCAGGTTGTTCTCCAACTCCTGACCTCAGGTCATCTGCCTGCCTCAACCTCCCAAAGTGCCCGCATCACAGGTGTGAGCCACTGTGCCCGGCCAGATGATTGTTAGTTAGGTCTCACCTCTTCTCCTATGGGGCATGGAAATATCACCTCCCTTTGCAGGCCCAGGTACCCAGGCTACGGAGATTAGGTTACTAGTCCAAGGCCATGGGGCAAGTCTTCACTGGAATTCAGATGGGCTGGGCCAGTCTGTGTCCTGGCCACAAGAGGTGAGCTTCATCTCAGAACTTGTTCTACCGTGGCATTTCCTGACTGGCTATGTGTGTGTGCGCTGACTAGCACATGCTCATTTATTCATTCATCAAACAGTTACTGAACACCTGCTATATGCTAGTGGCTAGAGACTCAGGGAGGAATCTGACCCATTCCTTTCAGTTAAGAAACTCACAGTGTGTGGGAAGACTGAATTATAAGTAGATAGGTGCTGTGATAAAACACCCCACAAGGCAGAAACGGAGGATGGAGGAGGATTTCTTAGAGGAGGAGGAACTTAAGCTAAACCTTTAAAGAGCAAGAGGGAAGAGTGTTTTAGATGAAGAAACTTTGACAGCAGGCCCAGAGTGTGGATGGGTGGCTAGGGGCATAGCCCTCTCACTGACTCATCTGACAGTCTGGGCCAGGTGTTGAGGGGCTTGCCACACCCTGGCAAGGGATCTGATTCTTTTTCCATAGGCTTAGCAACGTTGCCTGCCCAAGGGGCTCTAGAAGTTCAAACAGAAACTGTATATGATTGTTTGATGTTTTAAGTCTCTTCCCTCAACACTTGCAGGAGTGAACACTTTGAAAAGTGACCCGTTGAAGCCTGAGATTCTTCACTTGATGTGGGAAGTGTGCAAAGCCCAAAAATGAGATTGAGCACCCAAGGAATTAGTCTTTCCTCTTCCCCTTGCTCACAGCCAGACCTTATTGGAGAGGACACAGCCGGGGATCACTGGAGGGCAAATAAGTTTTTATGGTGCCACACCCGTGGAACCTGCAGGAAATCTGACCTCTGGGGTTCTGGGGAATGCTGTTCATGGGGAAGCAGTGTCTCGGGGGAGTTGCTCCACCACGCAAGCTTGGAGTAGGACAGTGCCAGGAGGCGCTGCTGGCTGTGGAATGATGTAGAAACCAGGTCCTGGAGGAGCCTGTGCACTGCAACAGCCCGGTGGCACAGAAGCTGTAGGTGCTGGGACAGCTCCCTGTAAACTCAGACCAACTTCGGGCTGACACCTTTCCATCACAAGTGAGCACTTTTGTTCCAAGGAGCCCTCTCAGCATGGGAGGCGGGTAGCCTAGAAGAAGGAGTAAGGGATGCAGGAGCAGTCTTTGCTGGAGACTTGGAAAAATACTCCAGCTCCCTGAGCTTCAGGTTGTCAATTCTGGGGGGCATTCAGCACCTTCCTAGTAGGTCCCAGGGGAATCGGCCCCCCTGCATATAGCACCACTCTCACTAACACACCCTATACTGGCCTTTCCTTCTTCCCCATCTCTCTTCCAGCTCCTTCTCTCCTGCTTCTAGGGGTCACCCTAAATACACCACCTGCAGGCAAGTCTTACCACAGGCTCCCCCTTCAGGGCACCCATATTAAGGCAGCCTGTTTCCCAGTGACTGAGCAAAAGCTCAGTCCCATCTTCTTCACAAGCAGAGTAGCTTTTCCATCTCAGTCAAAGAAACCATGTGCTATTTTTTGCTTTGTTCATTTCCTCCTGTTTCCCTGTCTTGTGTGTGTGGTCATGCCTTCCAGAAACGCCCTCCGCACTGTTATCCACGGGCATCACTACTATTACTACTTTTTTTTTTTGAGATGGAATCTCACTCTGTCGCCCCAGGCTGGAGTGCAATGACATGATCTTGCTCACTGCAACCTCCACCTCCTGGGTTCAAGCGATTCTCCTGTCTCAGCCTCGTGAGTAGCTGGGATTAAAGGCATGCACGACCACACCCAGCTATCTTTTTTTGTATTTTTCGTAGAGATGAGGTTTCACCATGTTGGCCACGCTGATCTCAAACTCCTGACCTCAAGTGATCCACCCGTCTCAGTTTTCCAAAGTGCTGGGATTACAGGTATGAGCCACCACACCCGGCCTTGCATTACATCTTCCAAGTGCATGCCATGAGACCAGTTGCATGCTGCGGCCTCCGTCCTGTCACCCTTCCTGTATTCTGTGTCACCACTCAGCTGTCATTAATACTGTAGTACTTACGTGAATATTTTTGTATCACACATTTCATGCACAGAAAATTTGGAGGAGAAAAGACATGATTTTTTTCTACTCATCCTCCTGGAAATTTCTCTTTGGCAAGTTGCTGCTGCCGTTGGTCCCCCTCCTACCCCCCAAATCTTTCTACAGGCTCAAAACCACAATTAGGAGAGCCAGAGTTACTTAAATAAAAATAAAGAAACAGACGCTTTTCAGAAGTTTTTCCTGGAAATGTTTGCTTTAGGCTGATGTTGGAGGGGCTTGAGCATTCATCTTGACAACAGGAGCCTCGAAAGCAGTGTCTCTGGTAGCTAATCTCTTCCACCTCTGTCTTTGCCTCCAGTGGCTCCCCTTATTTTTGTCATCAGCAAAATATCTCTATGGGAAGGGAAATGCTTTTTTGACAGTTAACAAATATTTCCTCAGTGCGTACTCTATAGATCCTTGGAAGGGCCCATGTGACAAGTGGATTAGTGACACCCTCCTTCAGGAGTCCCTCACCCTCAGGCTTCCATCCTGATAGCTCTCAGCTTCCCCTTCCTCCCTTGGTCCATGCCCTCGGCTTACTCCACCCTAAACGAAGGCACTGCACTCTCCCTTCCTGGCTCCTGGTCCAGCTCTCACTCTCCCCTCACCCTCCACATGGATGCTGCTCAGAGACATCCCTCCACTCCCCAGCTGCGTGCTGGGGTATTTCCACTGAAAAGTTCCACCATTACTTCATGCTCCACAGAAACTTCAGCAGCTCTCCTGAAAAGCAGCCTCTTTCCCTGTTGTTCCTATTTCTGATGCTCCAGGGCACCTAGCCTGGAAACCATAGCTTTGTCTCTGCCATTTCCACTCCCTCAGTGCACACATCTGGTCACCAAGACATCTAGTGTTTCAGGAAAGAGCCCATCCCCCTTCCTTTCTCCCTTCCCTTCCCCCTTCCTTTCCCACTTCCCTCTTCCTTTCCCTTCCCTTTTTCTTTCTTCTTGTTTTCAGATAAAGTCTCATTCTGTTCCTTGGGCTGGAGTCCAGTGGGGCCGTCACAGCTTGCTGCAGCCTGAACCTCCCAGGCTCAATTGATCTCCCACCTCAGCCTCCCGAGTAGCTGGGACTACAGGCGCACACCACCATGCCTAGCTAATTTTTGTTATTATTTTTTGTAGAGACGGGGTTTCCCCATGTTGCTCAGGCTGATCTTAAATTCCTGTGCTCGAGCAATCCACTGCCTTGATCCCCCTTTCTAGCATGTGCACACTGCCCCAGGCAGCCTCTGCGCAGGAAATCTGGTCCACCCTCTGGCTGCTGTTCACACGCCTACCACCTTGGCTGTTTTCTCCAATTCATTGTATCTAGACCCGCTAGCTCTAGAATAGCACAATCCCGCTTCCTCCAAAAGACTTCCTTGACCATGCGGCCCGCTTGGGATAAGTAGCATTTTCTTTTTCTTTCCTGGCAATAAATCATTATTAGGTTGGTGCAAAAGTAACTGCGTTTTTTCCCATTGAAACTGCAATTACTTTTGCACCAACCTAATACTTTTTGAAGTCCTTTTATATTGTTTTGAATTATTAAATATTCAAGGGTCTATTTCATTCAATATGTCAGCAAATACGTATTAAGTACAGGTTGGGCCGGGCGAAGTGGCTCTTGCCCGTAATCCCAGCACTTTGGGAGGCCAAGGCGGGGTTGGGGGGCGGCGGTCACATGAGAGCAGGATTAGAGACCAGACTGACCAACGTGGTGAAACCCCGTCTCTACTAAGAACACAAAAATTAGCCGGGCGTGGTGGTGCGCGCCTGCAAACCTAGCTACCCCGGAGGCTGAGGCATGAGAATTGCTTGAACCCGGCCGGCGGAGGCTGCAGTGAGCAGTGATCGTGCCATGGCGCTCCAGCCTGTGCAAGAGGGAGACTCCGTCTCAAAAAAATAGTACAGGTTGTTTTCTCAGGGAATCCCTGTAGCTTGGTGGAGTATCCAGCTCTTCATTTTACAGATGAGGAGACTGGGGTTTAGCACTGGTAACACTGTCCCCAAGTCCTCACAGCTAGAGAGGCGTGCTGCAGCTTCTCATGGGGTGGGTCTGACAAGGACCTAAAAACTGGCTTAGAATTCCAGCTCTACTACCGCCAGCTGCGTGGCCCTGGGAGACGCCTCACCTTCCTCGTGCCGGGCAAGCGGGATTAGAATCTCAGACCTCCCACCAGTGTCCAGACATAGCAGGTGCTCAGTGAATAGGCGCGGGTTTGCTGTGGTAGAAAAGCGCCAGCCCTCAAGTTTCTGACAGTGAGGGGAGAAAGGCTGAGCAGAAGGGAAAGGGGTAAACTGAGCCCGGCGCGGTGGGGGGTGCGAAATAGCGAGGCTTCCTGGAGTCCGGGAATTTGGAGAGGCCAAGGCTGCGAGAAGGAAAGTACCGGGTGCCGGCGGACGGGAGGTGGAAGGACCAGCGGCTCCGGGGAGGGTGAGGTGTAAGCGCGGCCCAGGGAGGGCGCGGGGTGCGGGGGGCGCCCGGGAGCTTCGTCCTGACCGGCCGCGCGCGGATAGGAAACGGTCTGGCGCGCCGCAGCCCCGGCGGGTCTGGGCTCCCGGCCGGCCACGGCCCCTCCTCCCGGGAGGGCGGGCGGCGCTGCGGGGCGGGGCGGGGCGCGGGCTCGCTCGGCCTCCTGGCGGCGCCGCGGCCCCTGCACTCCGGCCGGGCTCTGCTGGCGGCGGCGGCGGTGAGTGGGCTCCGGGCGGCAGCGAGGCGGTGTGCGCCGGGAGCCCGGAGCCGAGGGGCGGCCCAGGGCAGCGGGACCTCCAGGGCTTCGGGCTCCGCCAGGTGCGCCCCGCTCAGCCTGCGCGCGCCCTCCGTGTCCGGCGTCGCGCGGGTCCTCGGGCGGGAAGGTGCGCCCCGGGAAGGTGCGCCGAGGGCAGGCGCAGAGCGGACGCAGGCGATTCCCGGGGAGCCCACCTCGGAGCGGGGGGGGGGAGGGAGGAGGGTCTGCAGGACCTCCCTGTGGTGAAGAGGGGCTCCCCGCCTCTCACCCCTGCCTGCGCCCTCCGGCTCCAGTGACAGCTGGGACAGACCCACGCGGAGCAGTCCCCGAACTATCCTCCCGTTCCTAAGCCACCGGCGGGCCCCGCCAGACCACCCCTTGGAAAGAAGGGCGTGTGGCCTCTCTCCCCATCCTCCAGGGGTGGGGGCGGACTGTCCCCGAGAGCCCCCGCCTCACTTGGAGCGCACGTTCCAGCTCTCCCGGGATTTTCCAAGTTGCATCACTGTTTAGCCTCTAGACAGGTACTTGGCTGCCACGATGGAGTTAGTTACACAGGATTTTGGAAACTTTGTGTTTGCTTTGTGCGTTTCCCTTCACCCGAAGGCAGCTGCTTTCCTAACTCTGCTTATGCCGCTCAAAACGTTGCTCAGAGCTCGCTGGGAATGCTTTTGCGGGCATTGGTTCTCAAACTTGGCCGCACGTCTGGAGAGGTTTAAAAAATACTGGTGCCTGCGTCGCACTCCCAGAGATGTGGATTCGGCTGACCTGGGTCGCAGCCTGGAGAATCGAATTTTTAAAACGCACCGGGTGATTCTCATGTGCAGGCAAGTTTGAAAACTTCACCTTTGGGGATTGCTTCCACCAGCCACTCTTCGGAAGGCCTGATCTGGAACTCATCTCAGGCCCTCTTGACTGTTCCCTAATATGCCTCTCCACCTGAAGAACCTGCTGCTTGGTGCTTTCCAGCTTTGGACAGCAGATGGTGCCTGTACTGAAGTTCCCTTTGTTCCTGCCTCTCTGTTTACAGTCAATACTTCCGGGTACTTTCTGCCAAGGAGGTGGCAGTGTAGGCATTAGAACCAAGGAGTCCTTGCCAGGGTCAAGGTTATAATACAGGGTTGACCTATCCAGGGAAAACCAAGTGATAATTTGACTTGTCATAATTGGAAATAATTTCAGATTAAAAGGAGAAAAAATGCTTTAGGATTTGGTCAGCTCTTGGAGACCGCCCCTGAGACTCCACCACGTAGATAACGGAGTTGCATAAATGTGGGGAATTTTTCAAGAAGCCAAAGCTACCAACATCCTTAAGGTTTTGTGCTTGATTATTTGTGTTAATATAGATGTGTTTTTGTAGATCAAACTTATTCTGGAACTATGATCAAGCCCTGCAGACGAACAGTGTATATAGCATGACGCCTCAGACACTTGTCACATAATTTAAAAAACGATAGAGAAGTAAGAGAAAGGAGAATGTAGCCATGCTTACACTGGTTGAATGAGATCATATATTTTATTAAGCATTTGTGTTTTCACTGCCCTTGTTAGCAATGTGATAGTCTCTCGGGATCTGGGTAATTTACTTTTGCCCCCAAGTATGATGTTTGTATTAGATTTCCACCCTGATGTTGCTACCTGGCCACAAATCAGTGGTTTTAAGTTTTTCTTAGGGGGTGGCCTTCTCTCTCTCTCTCTCTCTCTCTCTCTCTCTCTCTCATTTTGAGATGGAGTTTCACTCTTGTCGCCCAGGCTGGAGTGCAATGGCGAGATCTTGGCTAACAGCAATCTCCACCTCCCTGGTTCAAGTGATTCTCCTGCCTCAGCCTCCCAAATAGCTGGGATTACAGTCGCCTGTTACCAGGCCCAGCTACTTTTCACATTTTTTGTAGACACAGGGTTTCACCATGTTGGCCAGCCTGGTCTGAAACTCCCCACCTCAGATGATCCACCCACCTTGGCCTCTCAAAGCGCTGGGATTACAGGCGTGAGCCACTGTGCCTGGCCCATATTATATTTTTATTAGCAGTGGGATGACACCCTTTCAAGAATGCCTTGCAGAGGTGAAAGAACATTTATGTTCATTTCTAGCTCCTAATGTAAGTCCAAAGAACATTCATTTTGAAAAATTAAAAAATGACATAATTTTACCCACTTGGTATTCCCTCTCTTCCCTACCTTCCACTACCATGGCTGCTGGCTTCTGCTGTGTTCACTTGCTGGAGGTGTGCACACTGTGGGAGCTGTCTTCACTGTCTTGGCTCTGGCTTGATATGGAGGTTACATAGAGCACATGGTCTCACAGGGTGTCCCCTGGCCTGAATCATCAGCCTTTCGGGAGCAAGACCATATAGAAAGTATTTTTGTTCTGTTTTGTGTGTATGTGTGTGCGTGTGAGACCGTGCCAACAACACGAAGCCATATTATTATTTTGAGGGTCTCACTCTGTTGCCCAGGCTGGAGTGCAGTGGCACGATCTTCGCTCACTGCAACCTCTGCCTCCCAGGTTCAAGCAATTCTCCTGTCTCAGCCTCCCAAGTAGCTGGGACTACAGGCACTCACCACCATGCCTGGCTCATTTTTTTGCATTTTTAATAGAGACGGGGTTTCACCATGTTGGCCAGGCTAGTCTTGAACTCCTAACCTTGTGATCTGCCTGCCTTGGCCTCCCAAAGTGCTGGGATTACAGGCCGCCGCACCAGGCTATGAAGCCATATTATTAAATGGTTTGTCAGCTTGCAAATCTTATCTCAATTGGGGAAAAAGAAAATGCTTATTTGAGGATGCTGTTGAACTCATGGTGTCTGAAAAGTCATACCTAAACAGCAGTAGTTACACTGCGAATATAATAGGCTCTAACTCCCCTAAAAAAAAGTGTATGTACACACCTACTCATAGGTTTAAATGAAACATTGACTGGTCATTATTAATACCCATTTTTTTTTTCAGAATAAAGCAATATTTCGGTTCACCCTCCCTCTTTCTCTTCCTCTTTCTTCCTCTCCTTTACTCATTTTTTTTTCTTTCCTTCTCTCAAAAAAAGAAAGAAATCAACTTGTAAACCTCTAGGTCCAGGTCGGCAATGTCTCTCTCATTGCTTGATTTCCTTCCTTCCCTTTCCTCCCTCCCTCCCTCCCTCCCTCCCTCCCTCCCTCCCTCCCTTCATCCCTTCCTTCCTCCCTCCCTTCCTCCTTCCCTCCCTTCCTGCCTTCCTCCCTTCCTCCCCCCCCCAAAAAAAAAGTGTATGTAAATGTGGGACTAAGCACATGTATTGCAGTTTCTCACTTTGGAGTCGCAGCTCTAATATCCTAAAGTGATTAGAGGAAAATAAGTGAAGAAAAATAGGAAGAAAGAGTTAGTGAGGGACTTTTCCGTTTAGGGAAAGGGGATACAGCGGCCAGAAGAGACCTTTGGTTTGTGTTAAGAACTGACTGCCCTGCTGGCCTCCTTTTCTTTTCCTTGTTTAATTTGCTTGTGCTGGTGGGTGAGGGAGAGTTAAAGAAATTTAATGGTCTCTCTTTCCTCCTGAAACCCATTTATCTAAGAGATGCCATTGACCTTTAAAAAATGGCCAACTGATTCGATGGTTTTCCTTTCCTTTCCTCATCTGATCTCGGCCCTGAAGGGCGGTGGCGTGGCTGAGAGTTGGCATCAGAGCAGATAAAGTTCAAGGGAAACTGAACATTGGATAATTTTCTCTGAATGACCAAGTGCTTACTTTTCTCAGGCCTGTGACATTGCTGTTATCAAGAGGCAAGTTATGAAAACCCTGAAAATGGAAAGAAAAAAAGGGAATGGGGTGGGGGATGGAAATAGCACCAGGATTCACAGCCAGTTACCGAGGTGGGAAGCTTGCTGTTTGCAGCCCAGTGTCCCAGTTCAACCCCTTTACTGCTCTCTTACTGCACCTTCCTCCATTCCTCAAGCCAGCATCCTTGGGGACATAGTGCTTCATCTTACATTCACGGTAAGGTGTTTTTTGTTGTTGTTGTTTATTTGTTTTTGAGTCAGAGTTTCGCTCTTGTTACCCAGGCTGGAGTGCAATGGCGCGATCTCGGCTCACCACAACCTCCGCCTCCTGGGTTCAGGCAATTCTCCTGCCTCAGCCTCCTGAGTAGCTGGGATTACAGGCATGCGCCACCATGCCCAGCTAATTTTTGTATCTTTAGTAGAGACGGGGTTTCACCATGTTGACCAGGATGGTCTCGATCTCTTGACCTCATGATCCACCCGCCTCGGCCTCCCAAAGTGCTGGGATTATAGGCTTGAGCCACCATGCCTGGCCTTGTTTTTGTTTTTATTGAGATGGAGTCTCACTCTGTCGCCCAGGCTGGAGTGCCGTGCTGTGATCTTGGCTCACTGCAACCTCTGCCTCCTAGGTTCAAGCAATCTTCTTTGCCTTAGCCTCCCGAATAGCTGGGATTACAGGCGCCCAGCACCACACTCGGTTTATTTTTGTATTTTTAGTAGAGATGGAGTTCACTATGTTGGCCAGGCTGGTCTTGAACTCCTGACCTCAGGTGATTGCCTGTCTTGGCCTCCCAAAGTTCTGGGATTATGGGTGTGAGCCACCATGCCCGGCCAAACAAAATCTTTTGAAGCCCCTATTACTAGCAAAAGCTATGTGTTGTGCAGAGTTGATGGCAAACAGAATAAGGTCTCTGCCTTAAGGAGCCTGAAGTCAGGTAGGGATGTAAACCATGGGTTGCAGTAAGTTAGGGACTTTTCTAATCAAGAGGAACACAGTGGCTGTGGGGTACCATGGGGCACCTGGGTAGATGCCTCCTCATTCATTGGCACGGCAGGCATAAGACATGCTTTACTTGGGTTTACGTTAAAGCTTATTCTATTAGGTCCATCCACCAAAGGACTGACTTTGGATGTTTCTGACTCCAGGAGTGGGATGGGTGCGGGTACCCATCATGCAGAGGGGAGGTGGGAGGTGGAGGCAGAGACCAGATTCTGGCAGGTGCCTTTTGCTTCTGGAGTTTGCCGAACACGGGTACTTCGGGAGTTTGGGAAGCTCAAGGAGCATTTGGCTGGATCCATTTTTGGCACGTTAGTAAGTGGTAACGTACGCTTAGTAGTGGCTACCTCCACAACAGAGCTGGAAGGAGAATACGGAGTGCAGTGTGAAAGCAGCGGCTGCAGTACTTTTTGGAGCAAGTGGTTTGGTTTGTGTCTATGGCTCCAGCCATAGACACTGGTTCCTCATCAGACCATGGTCCCTTTGCATCAGGCTTCCTTGGGTAGACTGAAAACTGGAGTTCACACTGTTTTTCCCTTGGGAAGGTGGTTTCCAAATAGCTGACCCACAAGGCTAGAAACCTCATGGTTATAAGACTAGCTGCTATTTGTTTATTGACTGCCTGTCAAGTGCCAGATAGCACGCTCAGCACTTTGCTTTCATTGCTGCAAACCCTTTACGTTCCTGAGAGACAGGTGGCAGTGACCTCATTTTACAGATGAGGAAACTGAGGCCCTAGGAAGTGCCGAATCCCGGAGAGGGGCATAGTGCTTGACAGTGGCAAAGTTCTCGTATCTGTAATCCCAGCCCTTTGGGAGGCCAAGGCATGTGGATCGCTTGAGCCCTGGAGGTCAAGACCAGCCTGGACAACGTGGTGAAATGCCGCCTCTACAAAAAAATACAGAAATTAGCTTGGTGTGGGGGTGCATGCCTGTGGTCCCAGCTACTCCGGAGGTTGAGATAGGAGGATGGCTTGAGCCTAGGAGGCTGAGCCTGCAGTGAACCATGATCCTGCCACTGCACTCCAGCCTGGGTGACAGAGTGAGACCTTGTCTTTAACAAAGTGAAAATGGCAGAGTTGAAGTTCAAGAGTACGCTGGTCTGTCTGAATACAGAGCTAAGTTCTTTGTACAGCTTCTTGTTCTTCTTAAGCTGAGCTGATTAAGAAATTGTGTTCTCAGTGCCTTGTTTATTTTTTAACATCACGTCTCCTTGAGTCTGAATTGAGTTACTATTTTCATCTACCTCATCTACTAGAGGAAACTAGTAACTTAATTCAGACCTAAGGAGAAGGTATGACGCTGAAGACCATTGCAGTCTTGTGATTCCAAGGGAAATTTTATGGACTGCTGCTTTTCTATGTGTCTTAAAAAAGAGGGTAGATTAGGCTGTCCAGAAAGACTTGAACAGGTCCTGCATCCTAGATAGAGGGATGTGATTTCCACCTTCAAGTTCTGGAAACCTCTTAGTTTCTGTAGATAATTGGTTGTTGGGTAAGAGATTAAAAACAAAATTCAGCGTTGGGCATTCTGGTGTAAAGCAGAGCTGTGCACGTCCAATTCTTGTTTATGAAGCCCTTGCGACAGAAACAAAACTTTGCTGCATAGTAATTACCTCAAGTTCTTAAAATTACAGGTAGTAAGGGCTGAGAGGCCAGACAGAGTTATAATTAGAGATGGGTTTAAAACGGGGTTAGTGAATGAATGTTCATTACTACAATGGGCACTAGCTGAATATTTCAACCCGAGAAGGCTCAGCTCCAGGGAACATTTCTAGGGACTTACTGGAGGGTCGTCATGGAGTTAGAGTGTTTCGGATTACTGCACAGAGCATTTGTTATGAACATGAAATATTTCTGCCAGCCTGGCCACAGGCCTCTTTGTTTACAAGGCAGAGTTTCTTTGCTGCTGCCCAATCACAGGGATTTCTGCTTTGCTTTGCTAGTGCATGTAATTGTTCAGGTCATTGCTTTGCAGTGTTTTAGGTCTGTAAAACTCCTTGCTTATTAAATAATCTTTCCCTGTTACTTATCTCTTTGCTGGAGGATTGAGGTAAGGTGACCTCTCATTTTGGCCTCAAGAATTCTCTTGTTTTTGATCTCTTCCCTTAGTTTTTATCTTTGTGTTTCACTGCATTCAGGACAGGCCCTCTGCTTTCCCTTACAAATTTATCGTCCCACAGGGAAGAAGAATGACTGACCAGGACTTTCTAGGAATCCTGTGATGGGAGTGTTGTTAGTCCCATTTTCCAAGTGAGGACTCCCTCCTCTGTAAGGCTGGGAGTTTGGGGATTCCAGCCTGGACTGGGGCTTTCCACCACCCGCCCCCCCAGATGGAATCTCCCTCTGATCCCCAATATGGAGTGTGGTGGCACAGTCTTGGCTCACTGCAACCTCTGCCTCCTGGGGTCAAGGGATTCTCCTGCCTCAGCCTCCCAAGTAACTGGGACTATAGGTGTGTGCCACCACACCCGGCTAATTTTTGTATTTTTAGTAGAGACAGGGATTCACCGTATCGGCCAGGCTGCTCTCAAACTCCTGACCTCGTGATTCACCCACTCAGCCTCCCAAAGTGCTGGAATTACAGGCCTGAGCCACCGTGCCCAGCTCACTGGGGCTCTTTTGACTTGATTACAAAAGAAAAAGAAATGGCCCAGTTTTCAAAGTCATAAAGAGGCTCTAGTATATCATATGAACTAATACATATCCTGAACTTGACTGTAGCTGATAGTATTGAAAAAAGGGTTAATTCCCCACCTTTTTTTGCCTATTCGGTTTTTATCTTCCTTTCTGTAAACAGTGACTTACTCAGAATTACACAGCAGCAGCTGAGAAGTTGATTAGCCTCTCTCTCCTTGCCCTAATCAAGTATCAAAGACCTGGACTGTGAAAGCTTTGGGTGCTAGAGAGGATCTGATAAAGAATGGAGAGAGAAGACAGAGGGAAAATAGCTTGCAAAGGGATTGGAGGGTGGAGTTGAACGAATTTAAGATTTCTTCCTTTCTTTTCCGTCTTTATTTATTTATTTATTTTGAGACAGAATCTCACTCCACTGGCCAGGCTGGAGTACAGTGGTGTGATCACAGCTCACTGCAGCCTCAACCTCCCAGGCTCAGGCTGAAGTGATCCTCCCACTTGAGCCTCTGGAGGAGCTGGGACCACAGGCGCAGGCCATTATGCCTGGCTAATTTGTGTGTGTTTTGTAGAAATGAGGTTTTGCTATGTTGACCAGACTGGTCTCTTCTGAGCTGAAGCCGTCCACCCACCTAGGTATCCCAAAGTGCTGGGATTACAGGCGTGAGCCACCATGCCCAGCCCAAACTTAAGATTTCTTTTACTTGTGAGTTTCAGGTTTGGGGCTTAAATGCCTTTGCTTCAGATGTGGCCAGACGAGCTCAGCCCTAACAGTCTGTGCTGCTCGGGGTCACCTATAAGCTTTGGGGAGTTGGGTGGGGTGGGAGGAGCCGGTAGGGCGAGGGGAGAGGGGAAATAGTGGGTGGGAGATAAGACTCACCAGTCAGCTGATTCTCCAGGCCTGGCTTGCTCACCATGACTGCTTCTCCCTGCAGGCCTGAGTCCAACTTTTTGAGTGTGAGACAGCAGGGTGGGGTACGAAAGAGGGAGAGAGTTGCCAGACACTTTCCAGGAGGCCTGCCCAAGATCAGTAATTCTCATAATACCAAATGCTTCTGAGTGTTTGCATCCAGCTCTGACCTAGAGCTTTTAGTGTAGCAATTCTGTGGGGTAGGTACTATCATAAACCCATTTTACAGGGGAGGGAAACAAGGCCGTGGGAAACTGGGTAGCTTGTCACAGTGCTGAAATCCAGGGTTCAAACCATTGCAGACCAGCTCTGAGCTATGCTAACAACTACGTCTCTCTAAACAGTCCTAGCTGCTGTTTCTGCTCTTCCTTCTTTCCTTGAACTCACCCACTCATTCATTTCTTCAACAAATTAATGGTGGCTTATATATGCCTTTATCTTAGCAATGAGAAGAACATTCCGTTTATGTGTCTGAATTCTCATAAACTTTTTTTTTTTTTTTTGAGACGGAGTTTCGCTCTTGTTACCCAGGCTGGAGTGCAATGGCAGATCTCGGCTCACCGAAACCTCCGCCTCCCGGGTTCAAGCAATTCTCCTGCCTCAGCCTCCTGAGTAGCTGGGATTACAGGCACGTGCCACCGTGCCCAGCTAATTTTTTGTATTTTTAGTAGGGACGGGTTTTCACCGTGTTGACCAGGATGGTCTCGATCTCTTGACCTGGTGATCCACCCGCCTCGGCCTCCCAATGTGCTGGGATTATAGGCGTGAGCCACCGCGCCCGGCCTCTTTTCTTTTTCTTTTTCTCTTTGGAATTCCCATAAACTTTCAAACAAACCTTTAAAGAGACAAGATATCGGCCGGCGCAGTGGCTCGCGCCTATAATCCCAGCACTTTGGGAGGCTGAGGCAGGTGGATCACGAGGTGAAGAGATCGAGACCATCCTGGTCAACATGGTGAAACCCCGTCTCTACTAAAAACACAAAAATTAGCTGGGCATGGTGGTGCGCACCTGTAGTCCCAGCTACTCGGGAGGCTGAGGCAAGAGAATTGCTTGAACCTGGGAGGCGGAGGTTGTGGTGAGCTGAGATTGTGCCATTGCACTCCAGTCTAGGTAACAACAGTGAAACTCCGTGTCAAAAAAAAAAAAAACAAAAAAGAGACAAGATATTGTTACTGACGGTGGATGCCTGGTGTCTGGCAGAAAATAGGTGCTCAATAAAAGGAAGAAAGACACTGTTTTGAAACTTGACATCCTTGCATTTCCTGTGTCTCTAGCAGCCGCAATGACCGCTAACCAGAAAAACAGACAATCCTTAAGGAGGGAAGAGTGTGTGGGAAGCGTTTTGCAAAAATAACAGGAGGGAATTTTTGATAAAAGCATGTTGTTTTCTGTGCATTTCAGGTTCTCGTGGCGAATCATTTTTTTTTTTTTTTTGCTTGTTTGCTGAAAGCATTTATTATTTGCAAGACATCCCTACACCCAGCTTGCAGACTGAGTGAGTACAGGAGTCCCTTCAGACTTCCAGGAATTGTTAGGGGCTGCTCTTATCAGAGGGTCTGCAGAGCATATTTCCTTTGCAGATGAGGACCAAATACCTGGTAGGGCTTAAGTCCGCCATCCATTTTCCTAGAATGAGGCACAGTTTAACATTTAAATACATGAGCCAGTAAAAAGCAGTTCCACCTTTGGCTGGATGAAGTGGCTCACGCGTGTAATCCTAGCGCTTTGGGAGTCTGAGGAAGGCAGATCACTTGGGGTCAGGAGTTCAAGACCAGCCTAGCCCACATGGTGGAACCCTGACCCTACTAAAAATACAAAAAATTAGCTGGGTATGGGGGCACATGCCTGTGGTCCCAGCTTCACTTGAACCCAAGAGGCGAAGACTGGAGTGAGCTGAGATCGTGCCATTGCACTCCAGCCTGGGTGACAGAAAAAAAAAGAAAGTAGTTTCATCTCCTATATTTTAATTCATTCTTTTCACTGTGGGGTGAAGAAGGGTCTCACCTACTTGGATTGGAAGCTCTATTTGATGATCACTAGGAGTGATGTCTCTGGTTCCTCTTCCATTTCAGGTTTGTTTCCTGTCTGTAAAATAGATGTAATGCCTACCACATAGTCAAGCCACGTCTCTGACATAGTACAGTGGTTCTCACGGGCTCCTTCTCACCCACCTTGGGGGACATTTGACAGTATCTGGAGACATTCTTGGTGGTTATGACTGGGGTGGTGATGGCTCCTGGCATCTAATGAATCAAGGCCAGGGGTGCTGCTAATTACCCTTCAACCCACCAGAATTATCTGGCTTAAAATATCAGTAGAGCCCAGGCTAAGAAACCCTGGCAAAGTGGAACCTCAAACAATGGTAGGTCTTTTTTTTTTTTTTGCGGGGGGCGGGCAGGGAGGACAGAGTCTTGCTCTGTCACCCGGGCTGGAGTGCATGGCGTGATCTCGGCTCACTGCAACCTCTGCCTCCCCAGTCCAGGCGATTCTCCTGTCTTAGCTTCTGGAGTAGCTGGAATTACAGGCACCTGCCACCACACCTGGCTACTTTTTGTGTGTTTAGTAGAGACGGGGTTTCACCATATTGGCCAGGCTGGTCTTGAACTCCTGTGCTTGTGATCCACCTGCCTTGGCCTCCCCAGGTGCTGGGATTATAGGTGTGAGCCACCACGCTTGGTCTGCACTGGTAGCTCTTTTTAACATCTCTTTTCTAAGGGACCTATTGGCCAGGGACAGAGATCCTCGTTTCTTAAGTAGAGTGGAAAGAATGGAATTTAACCTCTTATTGATTACCGGACAGGTGCCCCTTAGGGGGGAACAGCTCCTTTTCTCTCCATTAAGCCTTAACTTCATTTGAAACTTGCTTGCATCATTTACATATAAATGGCCATGCTAAAACCAGTGAAACTGCTTAGTCTTTCTGGGTGGTTAAACCCAATCCCTGCAGAGGACGTCGGTGGAGTGGGGGCTGCGTCGCGACAGACCGGTGAGCCTCGCTTTTCTCCCCTGTTACAGGACAGGCAGGTAACTGTGTCACCCTCCCATCTCGTCCTGTTGCTCCGATCTGCACGTGTGAAACTAGCTGTATGCATGTGAATGTGTTAGTGTGATTCCGAAGGTATGCCTTTTGAAGGAGTTTTTCTTTATATATATATATAAAATATTTCTAAAGATGGGGTTTCACCATGTTGGTCAGGCTGGTCTTGAACTCCCAACCTTGGGTGATCCGCCCGCCTTGGCCTCCAAAGTGCTTGGATTACAGGTGTGAGCCACCGCGCCAGGCTCTTGAAGGAGTTTTTCAGGGGCTCCAGTTAACAGATGATCACTCTGTCAAGGACCCTAAAAATGATTCGGGCTCAACAGTCAAAGAATGTCTGTCTTGTGGGCACAGTGCTAGGCCCTCCTCACAGTTCCTGCAGGGTGTGTGATTCAGGAGGCAGGGTGTGTGATTCGGTCGACTGCATGAGGGCAGCCACTCACAGCTGCTGTGTGCGACCTTTGATGTTTCCTGTACTTGTGTGACCCTGGGTTAGCTACTTGACCTCGTTGCATCTCAGTTTCCTCACCTGTAGAATAAGGATGATGACAGTGAGGACTGTGACACCCAGCTGAAGATGGGTGTGAGGCTTCAGTGACTTTTGCTTGTGAGGTGTGCCAGGAAGATGGGATCTCAGCTCAGGCAGTGAGTGGCGGTTAGTAAAATAATATTTGATGTTGACTTGTAGCATGTGTATTTTTACTCAGGTGAAGAGATTGCTCCTGATTTAGGAGCTGAAAAAGGATCTTTCTGGTTCTTGGTATTTTTTTTTTTTGGTGGTAAAATACAGCATAAAATCCCATTTTAGCCAATTTAAAGCATACAATGCAGTGGCACTAAGTTCTTTCACAGTGTTGTGCAACCATGGGCACTATCTAATTCCAAAACATTTTCATCCCCCTTAATGGAAACCCTGGACCCTCTGAGCACTCACTCCACATTCCTCCCTTCCGCAGCCACTCCCTCCTCGCTAGCTTACTCATCTATTTTCTGTTTCTGTGGAACTGCCTAGTCTGGATATTTCATATAAATTTCATGCACTAGATGGCCTTTTGCGTCTGGCTTCTTTCACTTAGCACAGTGTTTTCCAGTTGGCTGTGTGTTGTGATGTGCACCAGCATTTCACCACTTTTTACCTGATGTCTTCTTTGCGGAGCACCCCAGGCCTCAGTTTCATCAGGCCTGTGCTTCTCTCAAGTCCTGCTCTCTTTTCAAGTTGATTTTGATAATTCTTGGCCAACCTTATTTTTTCCACTTTTCCCATCCAGTGTTTCTAATGACCCTTGAAATGAATACGGAATGAAGCTCTCATGCCAGGTTCTTGGTGCGGGGGAATAGGTCTTATTAGGTATTTTGCTTCTGCACAAGAATTAGCAGCAGGAGCACACATGGGGGCCCGGAGAGGTGCTTCATTTCCCCATGACTGCCTGACAGGTTTTAAAAACAAGTGTCTGGAAAACACCACCAGGCCCCTCTTATTCATCGGTTTAAAAGCTTCCCACAATGAGAAGTGGCCCTCAATTAAGTCGTTTAATAAAAACCTCTCTCTGTTTTAAAGCATTCTTGGGGAGTGTTTACATTTGACGCCACTGCAGGCTTCTAAATGAGGAGCTGCGGAGTGAGTGATCCTTAACCTGTGACTTTAATAACATCCTTTGCTTTAGACTTCCAGGTGGAGGCCTGGGCCAGATTTGTAGCTTGTCTTTGACCCAGACTGGGTTCGGAGATGGGGGTTGGGCAGGGGGGTGGAGGACATTCTTGGCTACCCTGCCCCCTCCCCAGCTGCCACTAGTAGACGATTCAAAGAGGCTGAAAGCCACATAGATATGTAAAGCCAGCTCCTTGGAGAGAGACTGGACCGGAAGGAAGTGGAGCATTTCCCTTCCTGGGAAGGGTGGTTACCCTGTCCCATGTCTGACCTTATCTGCAGTGTAGGGGGCCTCAGTGGGCAGAGATAAAAGCTTTTAGGAGAGCAGTGCCAGGCCCCTGAGATTCTGGGGCCTTAGGGCCTAAGAGCTAGAAGAGGCTGTACTTTTTTCTCTGATTCTAGAGAGGTGAGTAGGTGCGGAGAGGAGGAAACAGGCTGCTTTAGCTTCAGGGAAAACTCCCGAGGTGGCATTAGAGGATTCCTGGGAAAAGCTAAAATGAAGGAAATTCTAGGGTGGTCTTTCCTTTGTGTTGCTTTTCTGAGGACCCTCATTGTGCTGGGCGAGGACGGGAGGGTGAGAGGAGTCTTGAGCTGCTTGCACAGGCTGAGGTTTTGTAGAGGCTGCAGACAGAGGTGGGTGGTTAGCAGCCTGGATTCTGAGCCTGGATTGCCCGGGATTGAATTCTGGCTCCCAAGTTCTATTCTGTGAATTCTTTTTTTTTTTTTTTTTTTTTTTTTTTTTGAGACGGAGTTTTGCTCTTGTGACCCAGGCTGGAGTGCAGTGGCGCGATCTCGGCTTACCACAACCTCCGCCTCCTGGGATCAGGCAATTCTCCTGCCTCAGCCTCCTGAGTAGCTGGGATTACAGGCACGCGCCACCATGCCCAGCTAATTTTTTGTATTTTTAGTAGAGACGGGGTTTCACCGTGTTGACCAGGATGGTCTCAATCTCTTGATCTCGTGATCCACCCGCCTCAGCCTCCCAAAGTGCTGGGATTACAGGCATAATCCACTGCACCCTGCTCTTCTCTCTTATCTTAAAACCATAACTTGTAGTTTCCAAGTGTCTTTTAAGTGAGTAGTACATTTGTAGAAAAAGTAGGTTCTACTGTCAACATATGCAAGAATTCAGTTAAATGCACAAATGCTGAATTTCATGCCTTTTCTTGTTTTAACCCAGGATAGTAAATGAATGAATGAAATGAGCAGAAACTTTCTCAACCCAGAGCTTCCCTCTCCCGCTGTCGGATTTCAGAAGCTCGGAGTTATGCTTGACCAAAAAGACACGTGCAGGAGTTAGTTACATTTTTGTGCTTTTGTTTTGCCCAGCATCCTGTGGGCCTCACCTGGTACCTCATGTCTAGGAGTGCTCTGTATGTGTTTGAATGATAAATGGATTCAGATTTCCTTAACATAAGCACAAATATTTTATCATTGTGTGTCTGTTATGTGCCAGGCAAACTTAGTCATATTTGCTCTTATAATGGTTGTATTGTATTTTGCCACTTAATATTGCTGTGTAACAAGCAATCCAGATCAGATGTTTTTTTGTTTTTTTGTTTGTTTTTTTTTGAGACAGAGTTTCTCTCTTGTTACCCAGGCTGGAGTGCAATGGCGCGATCTCGGCTCACCGCAATCTCCGCCTCCTGGGTTCAGGCAATTCTCCTGCCTCAGCCTCCTGAGTAGCTGGGATTACAGGCATGCGCCACCGGGCCCAGCTAATTTTTTGTAACTTTAGTAGAGGCGGGGTTTCACCATGTTGACCAGGATGGTCTCGATCTGTTGACCTCGTGATCCACCCACCTCAGCCTCCCAAAGTGCTGGGATTACAGGCTTGAGCCACCTCGCCCGGCCCTCAGATGTTTTATTATTTTTTTCTTGAGATGGAGTCTCACTCCGTTGCCCAGGCTGGAGTGCAGTGACACGATTTTGGCTCACTGCAACCTCCACTTCCCAGGACCAAGTGATTCTTCTACCTCAGCCTCCCAAGGAGCTGGGATTACAGGTGTGCACCACCACACCCTGGAATTTTTGTATTTTTAGTAGAGACGGGGTGTCACCATGTTGGCCAGGCTGGTCTCAAACTTCTGACCTCAAGTAATCCACCCACCTCAGCCTCCCAAAGTGCTGGGATTACAAGTGTGGGCCACCGTGCCTGGCTCAGATCCCAGTTCTTTACAACCACAAAGGTTCATTTTCCCCTCGCTCAGCTGTTGATTGGGTGTGGTTTGGTTAAGCCAGGGTGGTCTTGACGGCGCCAAGACTCCAGGTTTCCATATGGGTTGAGGTCTATCCCACATGTGTTTATTCAGCAGCCCAGGCTGCAGGGCCAACAAATATGCGGGGCCAGCTCATGTTGGGCAGATCACAGAGGCGTAAGAAGGCAAGTGGAAATGCTGGAAGCCTGTTAGGGCTTTGGCCTGTAACTGGCCCACTGTCAGTTCTTTCAAGATTCCCTTGACCAACAAAAAATGCATTGTGAAGCCCCACATGAGCAGGGTGAGGAAGTACCTGGCCCATTCTAGTAGGAGGTGATGCAAAGTCATACAGCACAGAAGGTGGATGTACATGGAGGAGAAGGCGCTGAGCAGTGATTCCATTCACAACGGTAAGAATGAATAAGAGGGAAGAGCGTAGTTTGGGTCAAACTAGTCTTTTGGGAGCTTGCAAGACCTATGCTGGCAGGGTGAAAAATCATAGGCATTTGGTGCAGGTACCAGCCCAGGCCTTGGCATTTCCTGTACATTAGCTGGCGTGCCCTCCTCTCAGCTGGCTGGACATCGGTCATATCCATTCACTGCGATGATTTTCCTCAGGTCAGCTGTCATGAGCTGACAGGATGCCAGCTGTGGTGGCAGGAGGGTGACAAGCTGAGAGGGCAAAGAAGGACCACAGTGTTGAAGGAGGCCAGGGCCTTGCCTCAGCCTAAGTCACACCTTTAGTAATGGTCAGTGACAGGTGAGCATCAGGGCCCGTGTACACCAGGTCCCAATCTTCATAAAGACCTCAGGCTGTAGCTCCCAGACCTTTTACATCCGAAGAAACAGGCGTTCAGGAGGTGAGGTGACTCGTCTTTAGTCAACCAGCTCAAAAGTGGCCGATGGGAGCCAGGCCAGCCTGTTCCCAGCCTGATGCCCGTCTTTCCACATCCCAGGGTTGTCTCAGTCTAGTGGAGTCAGGACTGGTATCGTGCATTACAGTATATTCTGGCCCTGTTATGAAAGAGTCTTTTTGGAAGAAGCCATGTGAACCTTGTGCCTATATGGGATGATATGGGCGAAGCAGAATGAATGAAATGCTGGCCAGTGATAAGCAGCCTTGCAGTTACTGCTTTGCAGTGGGCCATTTCTTTTTTTTCTTTCTTTTGAGACAGTTTCACTCTTGTTGCCCAGGTTGGAGTGCAATGGCACAATCTTGGCTCACCTCAACCTCCACTTCCCAGGTTCTAGTGATTCTCCTGCGTCAGCCTCCCGGGTAGTTGGAATTACAGGCATGCGCCACCACGCCTGGCTAACTTTGTATTTTGGGTAGAGATGGGGTTTCTCCATGTTGGTCAGGCTGGTCTCGAACTCCCGACCTCAGATGATCTGCCTGCCCTGGTCTCCCAAAGCACTGGGATTATAGGTGTGAGCCACTGCAGCCGACCAGCAATGGGCCATTTCTTTAGTGAAGAGCTGCTAGACTTTAAGGAAGAAAAGGCTCTAGCCACTAGTGAAAATGCACCAGGAACAGATGGGGACCAAAGCCTCTTAAAGCCAAGGGTGTGAGGAGACAGACACTCTCACACCTGCTGTGTGTGGGATTAGAAATTCACTGGGTTTCTATTTAGAGAGCAGTTTGGCGGTGGGGGTGCTTTTACTTGCAAGTAAACAAAACTCAAAGGTGGTTTGCATAGGACATTTAAAACAATGAGAAGTGGTTAAAAGTGGTTTAACTAGGACATTTCAGAATGGCATTTGTTACCTCATGTAAACATGAAGTCCGGTGTGGGAAGTTGGGGAGTGAATCTGAAGACCCCGGCTCATTTCTTCTGTCTTAGCCTCACTGTTAGTTGTTTGCCTTCAAGCTTGTTTTCTCTTGATCTCAGTGCGGCTGCTGCTGCTCCAACCATTATGTCCTTATTCAGAATGATACCCAGAGGCAGGAAAAGAGGACAGCACAGAAAAGATGCAAATCAGCAGGTATCCTAAGTTCCGGTTTTTTGTTTGCAAAAATAAAGACTTTGCAATTTCCTCCCCCCCCCACCTAATAGTATCACAATAAAAATCTTAATTTTTTCAGCACCGTAAGATGGTGGAAAAAAGTTTTAATTTTTGATTGTGAATATACATTTCTGGAACCGAGAAATACGGTTATTTCTGGGCCGTGGAGTTGGCGATGTGGGTTTGTTTTTCATTTCATGAAATTTTCTTTTTTATTTCATGCCCTTCTTGGCTGTTAGCATTTTATCAATGTCACTGTAGGTGTTATCTTTATAATACAAAGAAAGTGATAGGGGTTTTTCTTAGTGGGGTTGGGAGAAATTAAAGAGAGGAAACCAAGGCCCTAACAGGGGCGTTATCTGAGACGTGGTTGTGAGAGGACAGGAGTGCATTTAGTTGTGCGTGATGGGCCTAGAGGGAGGATGGGGAAGGGAAGAAGTCCAGGAGTGAAATAAGGTCGTTTTTAAATCTCTTCTGGTACCTGGTACAGTGTCTTCTACCTAGTAGAGACAAATACACAGTGGAAGAATGAGTGAGCGTTGAGGTCACGACCTAACGAAACTTTATGAGATACGGAAGCCTAGCCAAGCAGCTCAAGTCAGCAAGAGCGTCCGTTCTGCTGGAAATTTATCTTGCAAAGAAATATGGCTGCCGCTTCCTACTTTTTCCTTGAGCTCCCAGAATCTCATTCATTGCTAAGGAATCAGCATGGGTATCAGAGGTATCAGACTTTCTGTTCACCATCCATCTCCGACTGAAGCCTGCTGTCCCAGGTTCTGGGTAATAAAGCCCTATAAGGGTTTTACAACTCAGGGTAGTGCAAAGGCAAGAAGCACTGTCTCATGTTAGCTGTGTTTATAGTGTGTGGCTTCCATGGAGTCTCCATGTTTAAAGTCTATTAAGTGTACAATGAACAGTTACTTTACTTTTTTTTTTTTGAGACAGAGTTTCACTCTTACTGCCCAGGCTAGAGTACAATGGCACGATCTTGGCTCACCGCATCCTCCGCCTCCCAGGTTCAAGCGATTCTCCTGCCTCAGCCTCCCTAGTAGCTGAGATTACAGGCCCCCACTACCATACCCAGCTAAGTTTTTGTATTTTTAGTAGAGACGGGGTTTCACTCTATTGGCCAGGCTGGTTTCGAACTCCTGACCTCAGGTGATCTACCCACCTTAGCATCTCCTAGTGCTGGAATTACAGGCGTCAGCCGCCGCGCCTGACTGAACAGTTATTTGTTTATATTTATTTATTTATTTATTTATTTATTTATTTTGAGACTGAGTTTTGCTGTTGTTACCCAGGCTGGAGTGCAATGGCATGATCTTGGCTTACCGCAACCTCCGCCTTCTGGGTTCAAGCAATTCTCCTGCCTCAGCCTCCCGAGTAGTTGGGACTGTAGGTGCGCCACCAGCATGCCCAGCTAATTTTTGTATTTTTAGTAGAGACGGGGTTTTACCATGTTGACCAGGATGGTCTCGATCTCTTGACCTCGTGATCCACCCGTCTCAGCCTCCTAAAGTGCTGGGATTATAGGCGTGAGCCACCGCACCCAGCTATTTGTTTATTTTTTAAAGCAAAACAAAGTTCTTTTATATCTTGGACTAGTACATAAAAAAATTGTCATCTTAATCATGTCACTTTGATGACAGCAATAAACCACAGATAACAATGATGAGATAGGGATTTTCAATCTGACTGGCCAATATTAGTAGAAAAGCGTGAATATGCCTGTTTGATAGATGAAAGTATTAAATGTAGCAGTATTTTCAGGTTGATTTCTCTTCCACATAGAAAAATAAAATGGGGATTATCCTTTTTATTGGCAAGCGTGGAAGGAGGGAAGGTAGAGTGCCACCCTTATGTTGTGTATATTCTTTATAATTCCCTTGCTCCAGGGTTGTAAGTTTGATTGTTAATGCTCTTGGGTTTTAGCATTTAGGACTTCTGCAGTGGCCACCGGAGACGCATGTTACTCAGACAACAATGGCGTTGAGCTATGGTAAGATCATTTCCTTTGGAACAAAATGAAAAGCTTTCAGTGTTCACAGTTGCAGGAAAATGTAAAAGCTTAGCTGGCCTCCTCTGCTACAGGGTGAAGAGTCTGTGTTTGCTCCTCAGATGTGCAGTGGAATGATTCCAGTGTGCTTTCGAAATACGAAAAACAAGTGTACCTTTTCAGCCTGTGTGTGTGTGTATGCGTGTGTGCGTTTAATGAGTTCTTAGAAATATTTGGAAGAAAAGTAATATTACACACCTTTTTTGGGATGATTTTGGGGTGTAAAGAACTCAGTATCGTTGGCACATTCTGTTCCAGAGTTTACCTGAGTTACATTTCCTGAGGGAGAGAGAGAAAAAAAAAGAAGAAGAAGAGAGAGAGAGAAAGAGAGAAAAAAAGAAGAAGAAGAGAGAGAGAGAGAGAGGGAGAGAGAGAGAGAGAGAGAGAGAGAAAGTACATGTGTTTATGTGTGTGCATAAGTATAACTATAAGGACCAAATGTCATGTTCACTTGACATGATCTTAGTATATATTCTCCTCTGGTTTGCAGATAGTCTATATTATATCTGGAAATTTTGTGACTAAGTTGTATAATTTTACCCAAATTCTTCCTCTATGTTAGAAAGTAATAAAAATTAATGATACTTAGTATCATTCTTCTGTCACTCGACAGTGCTTGACACTGTTCTAAGTATTTAACGTGTATTAACTCACTCAATTCTCATCATAACCCTATTCATTGCATTTTACTGAGGAAACTTAGATACAGAGAGATTTCGTAACTTGTCCAAGGTGACGTAACTAGTAAATGGTGGGGGTAGGTTCGAAACCAGGCAGTTTGCTGTTTCTTATTTGAAGCTACAATTCATGAGAATTGAGCCATTCTCATGTACAGGTTAATCTTATAAACCGGAGAGTATTGTATCAGTGTCACAAATGACCTGTGGTAATCTCTCACCCAAATACTGACCAGTTCTGACCCTGCTTAGTGTCCACAGTCCGGTGCATTAGGGTGCTGTGGCTGGAGATGATTTTATATCATCTGAGCCCCTTGCTTCCTAAACAACATTTTCAGTTACTTTATACAGTAAGCAGGTACTTTAACAATTATTTGGCTGAGCATGGTGGCTCATGCCTGTAATCTCAGTGCTTGGGAGGCCGAGGCAGCTGGATCACTTGAGGTCAGGGGTTCGAGACCAGCCTGGCCAATACAGTGAAACACTGTCGCTACTAAAAATACAAAAACTAGTTGGGCATGGTGGTGGCTGCCTGTAATCCTAGCTACTTGGGAGGCTGTGGCAGGTAAATAGTTTGAATCTGGGAGGTGGAAGTTGTGCTGAGCCGAGATCACGCCACTGCACTCCAGCCTGGGTGATACAGTGAGAGTCCGTGTCAAAAAAAACAACAAAAAAACCAAACCAAAAAACCAGTTATTTTAGTGATAGATCTGAACTGCTTTGAAAGATAGTAAATTTAGCTCGTCAGCATGAACATCTTTAAAGAGAGTTAGTTCTCTTTTGTTTCCTTAGGAAGAAGGATGAGTTCCTTCAGTTCCCAAATGAGTCCTCCATTCATATGAGTGACTTCACCAGAATAAAATCTTCCTACTCCTGCAAAAAAGCAGCTAATGCTTTCAGAAGCTAAATCATCCCAATGTGTGACTCTTGCCAGTTTCTTTTCTTTGAAGCCTCGGCAGCGGCATAACGAGTGATTCACCCTTCTTGAAATGAACGCTGTGATTGGTGTTATGCAGATGACTACTGAATGCCCAGGTCACAGCCTTTGCGTCTGGCCTTGACCGGTTGATAAGAACGGGAACTGGGCGAGATGTATTGCACAGTGATTCAGGGCTTAAAGCTGAGAGCAGTGCCTGGCACCAAGTCAGACATCAGGAGAACTTTGCTGCTGCTGTCGCTGCTGTTATACATTGGGCTCTACCACGGGTGGTGTACTATGTTAAGTAATCCGTGTGCATTGCCCGATTTAATTCTCATCACATTCCCATGAAGTAGGGGATGGTTTTGTTTTTATCCTCGTTTTCAAATGTAGAAACTGAAGCTTAGAGAGGTTAAGATATTTGCCCATAAGACCGTGCAGCTGGTAAAGTGCTAGGATTACCATGCAGCTGGTAAGTGGTTAGAAGTATGGCACAAACCAAGTTAAAAAAAGTTCTTTTAAGGCCAGGCACGGTGGCTCACGCCTGTAATCCCTGCACTCTGGGAGGCCAGGGCGGGTGGATCACCTGAGGTCTGGAGTTCGAGACCAGCCTGAACAATGTGGAGAAACCCTGTCTCTACTAAAAATACAAAGTGAGCCGGGCACGGTGGTGAGTGCCTGTAATCCCACCTGCTTCGAAGGCTGAGACAGGAGAATTGCTTGAACATGGGAGGCAGACGTGAGGTGAGCCTAGATTGTGCCATTGCACTCCAGCCTGGGCAACAAGAGTGAAACTCCATCTCAAAAAAAAAAATGTTTTTTTAAGTAAAAAGTTTATAAATTATAATGCACAGAATCTTCTGGAAGTTTTCTTGTGCTTCCTCTTAGTTATTTTTCAGCAAAGTTGCCTAATATTCTATTTCTATCACCATAGGTAAGTTTTGACTGTGCTTGAATGTCATAAAAAGAGAATCATATTCATGCAGTATGTACTCTTTGTATTTGACTTTTTTCACTTAGTAATATGTTTGTGAAATTCATCCAGTCATGTGACATACATGGATTTGCATGTAGCAATAATTTTTTTCCTCATTGCTAAATATATTGCTCCTTATTTATAGTTCAATGTACAAATATACCTCAATATTGATCTCTCTTCTGTACTGACAGACTTCAGTTGTTTTTAGTTCTTGGCTGTTATTAATTGTGCTACATTCTTTTTTTTTTTTTTTTTTAAGAGAAAGTCTCCTCTGTTTCCCAGGCTGGAGCATGATCTCAGCTCATTGCAACTTCTACCTCCTGGGTTCAGGCGATTCTTCTGCCTCAGCCTCCCAAGTAGCTGGGGCTACAGATGCATGCCACCATGCCTGGCTAATTTTTTATTTTTAGTAGAGATGTGGTTTCACCATGTTGGCCGGGCTGGTTTTGAACTCCTGACCTCAAGTGATCTGCCTGCCTTGGACTCCCAAAGTGCTAGGATTACAGGCATGAGCCGCTGCACCTGGCCTCATTGTGTTCATTCTTGCATGCTTTGTATATGTATGTGGCTCTTTGAGTATATTTCTAGGTCAGCACTTCTGTGTCTTAATACGGATGGAGCTGTGTTGTGTACTGTGAAACTGTGTTCTACACTCCCACCCGGTAGAGGGTCCCAGTGTCTCTCATGTCAATAGCTGGGACTGCGGTCATCATCCTTCTCATTGTTTTCGTGGGTGTGTAGTAGATTGCATTGTATCAAACTTGATGTGGATTCTGACTCCATAGCCTGTTGACTTAGCCTGGTGATGATTTTAACAATTATAGTGCTCGTTCTGTTGTGCTGATGTGTAACAATGAAAATAACTTGATTTCTGCCCTGCAGGAGTTTGTAGTCCAGTGGAAGGAAAAGACTCAGAAATCACATAATCATAGTCCAACACAGAATCTATGCATAGGGCACGGTTGGAACATTGGGAGAATCCACTTCAATCTGTGGGTTCAGGGCACAGTCCGCTAAAGTCTTGCAGAAAGAAGTCAGTCTTCTGGGACATGGCTTGTTTGGGAAGCTATGTTTAACCTGAGGCTAGCGGGGATGAAAATACAGGCATGTGAAGAGGAATGGATCAGAAGTCCATGTAGCCATAAGGGAGGAAGTGAATGGGGGATGACAGGCCAACCTCAGAGACCCTGGAGTCCGAGGCATTTGTAAACCACTGCTGGCCTTGAAGCAGAGATCCAGTGTTACCATGAAGCAGTCAAAATGGATCTCCTTACCGTCTCAGCCTGTGACCCACAGGGGACCCGCAGGCCTTGTGGAGGCTGCCTCCATTTGGCGGAGTGGCGCTGCTGGAGAAAATGACATTGCTGACTCCTGAACTGGGAAGCTCTTGATCCTCACTCTCTCAGCATCTCTTCTTGTGATTTACTAAGACAGGGTCTTTAAGATGTCTTATTTATTTTTGATGTACATTTTATAAATCAATTTTTATAATGCTACATAAGCTAATTTTTTTTTTGAGACAGAGTTTTGCTGTTGCCCAGGCTGGAGTGCAATGACTCAGTCTCGGCTCGCCGCAACCTTCGCCTTCCAGGTTCAAGAGATTCTCCTGCCTCAGCCTCCTGAGTAGCAGGGTTTACAGACATGTGCCACGACGCCCGGCTAATTTTTTATATTTTTAATAGATATGGGCTTTCTCCATATTGGTTAGGCTGATCTCAAACTCCCGACCTCAGGTGATCTGCCCACCTCAGCCTCCCAAAGTGCTGAGATTACAGGTGTGAGTCACCGTGCCTGGCCCCATAAGCTAATTTTTTTAATTATAAAAGTAATAGAATCACTTTACAGAAACCAGAAAGTGGAGGAAAACCTCCCACAATAATTTGATTTAATTTTTCCCCCATAGTTTTAATTGTGGGGTACAGATTATTTTATGCTTTCCCCGTGTCCTTTGACATGTCATGAGCCTTTTTTCTTGATTAGGTAGTCTTCATTACTGTTTTATTATTAGAATATAGTAGAATATGAAGAACACCTTGTACCATTTAAATTTCAATCTTTTTCATTTTTAACTGTAATGATCAAAAACAATAGATGCTTATTGTAAAGCACTTGGAAAATACAGAAAAGTTTAAGGTGAAAATTAAAAACTTTTCAGTTCTACCATGAAGATAAACAGATGTTAATATTTGGGTATATTTCCTCTTTCCCTTCTGCTTTTACATATATATATATATACACACATACATATATGTATATACATATATATGTATATATATGCATGTATATATGTATGTGTATGTGTATATGTATGCATATATATGTATGTATATATGCATGTATATATATGTATACACACATACACATATATGTATGTATATATATGTATACACATATATACATATATATGTATATGTGTGTGTGTGTATGTATATATATGTATGTATATGTGTGTGTGTGTATATATATATATATATATATATATATATATATATATGCTTTTTTTCCTTTTTCATTTTTGGAATACAAATTGGGGTTGTTTCCTGCAAGCGAGGTACTGCTAATGGGAATTTTGGATGGCCATATAATGAAACAGGAAAATGATGAATAGATGCCCAGGAAGAGAGGCGGTGGCATTAGAGGTTTGGATCATATCGCCATTTTCCTATTCTATCTGGAGGAAGAGGGAAAGGGGAAAGGAAACGAGCCCTTATTGTGTGCCTGCCATGCACCTGGTCCTGCACTGCCGGGAAGGGCTGTGCGCTCCTGCTCCCAGAAAAGTAGACGCTGGCACCGTGGGAAAGTGTTGTTTGAAAAACTAGACTTGCAAACATAATAACTGAGCGTGGTGGAAAACCAGGCTGGTGTCAGGGTGTAAACTGAGTTTTCTCAAACCGGCATGTTGTTGGGAAGGTACACATACCTCTATTGTTTTAACCCGCTTGAAGATTAGCATGTGAGAACGGCATTTTGAATAGAGAATATAATACTTTATCATTTGGTACAGAGGCCTCTGATTTTTAGCAAAAAATTGCCCCTAAGTTTCCTCCAAGTGTGTTAATTCCATTCTTTTATTGTTTAACTGTGAATATTTTAAAAACATTTATTATTTTGAAAATCCAGGTCCTTTACATTTTATTTTTACTGTCACAAATTCTTCTTTCCTTTTATTTTATTTATTTATTTTTTTGAGACGGAGTTTCGCTCCTGTTACCTAGGCTGGAGTGCAATGGCGCGATCTCGGCTCACCGCAACCTCCACCTCCTGGGTTCAGGCAATTCTCCTGCCTCAGCCTCCTGAGTAGCTGGGCTAACAGGCACGCGCCACCGTGCCCAGCTAATTTTTTGTATTTTTAGTAGATTCGGGGTTTCACCATGTTGACCAGGATGGTCTCAATCTCTTGACCTCGTGATCCACCCGCCTCGGCCTCCCAAAGTGCTGGGATTACAGGCTTGAGCCACCGCGCCCGGCCTCCTTTTATTTTTTGTTAGCACATAATTGTGCATACTTATGGGATAACAAAGTGATATTTTGAGACACGGATACAATGTGCAATGATCAAATCCGGGTAATTAGTGTATCCATCACCTCAGACATTTGTCAGTCCTTTGCCTTGTAATCATTTGAAATCCTGTCTTCTAGCTCTGTGAAAGTGCACTGTTAAATTACTGACTTATTTCTCCTGTCTAGCTGTAACTTTGTATCTGTTCCCAGCTTCTTTCTCTCCTCCCCTCTCCCCTCCCTTTCCTAGCATCTGATAACCATGATTCCAGTCTCTACATCTTCAGGATTGAATTGAATACCCAGATCCTAGCTGTAGTCTAGATTTGAATACTTTGTGTTATTGTTCACAGTTTTGGTTGATTATTTTTTGAAAGGTAGAATCTTGTTTGTGAAGCCATGCTTAATCACCTGAAGACCCAGGACATATGTAGTTTCTTTTTCTCTTTTTTTTTTGTCTAATAAAAATTCTGTATGGAGAAAATAGGGAAAAAAAAAGACACAAGAAATGGGCAATAGTACAATTCTGATTTTACATCTCCATGACAAAGAGTAAAGATCTCTGAGTGTTGTCTTCAGAGCGGGATATGGAATCTGTCCATTGAGGACTGCAGGCAGGGTGCAGTGGCTTCTACCTGTAATCCTAGCACTTTGGGAGGGGAGCCTCCAGCACTGAGCATGGAGGATTGCTTGAGCTCAGGAGCTTGACACCATCTGGGCAACATGGAGAGACCCCCCGCCCATCTCTTTGAAAACTTAGACTCTAAATAAAACTCACTATTTTCATTCTTATTATTCTTACTTATTACTTGGAGATATCCTTAGAGGCTCTAGGTGTGTAAGTGTCCTTGATCCTATACTAAATAGCTGTAGAAATTGCTGTGTTTCTAATACCTTTTTTTTTTGAAATGGGCTCTTACTCTGTCACCAAAGCTGGAGTGCAGTGGCACAATCATAGCTTACTGTAACTTCAAACTCCTGGGCTCAAGTGATCCTCCTTCCTCACCCTCTCCAGTAGCTGGGACTAGAGGTATGCACCATCATGCCTAGCTAAGCTTTAAATTTTTTGTTTGTAGAGATGGAGGGCGGGGGGCGGGGTCTGGCTATGTTGACCAGGCTAGTCTCGAACTCCTGACCTCAGGCCCGCCTTTGTCTCCCAAAGTGTTAGGACTACAGGCGTGAGCCATTGCGCCCAGCCTCTTCTCATTCTTATGACTGCTTTTTGTGGTTCTTCTGTCACTTTCTGTAACTGATGTCTGTTAGCAGCTCAGGCTTTTGTTTTGTTGCTTCTGCTTGGCTTTGGGCTAAGAATTTTAACTTCCATCTGTGTGAGATTGTGTGTGAAGGAAGCTAGGGTTTGAATTGTGTTTTATACCAGGTGCTGTGCTTGAGGCAGCTTGTTGCCTAAAAAGAAAATGGTGGACTTCATAACACGCAAAATTTTGGATGCTCAAAGCCCATCTGAACTTCCATTTACTTAGTTCCTTTCTTACTATAAAAATAACATGTGTCAGTGCTCGGCATGGTAGTTCACGCCTGAAATCTCATCATTTTCGGAGGCCATGGTGAGAGGTTCATCTGAAGTTGGGACTTTAAGACCAGCCTGGCCAACATGGTGAAACCCTGTCTCTACTAAAAATATAAAAATTACCTGGCCGTGGTGGCACCTGCCTGTAATCCCAGCCACTCGGGAGGCTGAGGCAGGAGAATCACTTGAACCCAGGAGGCGGAGGGTGCAGTGAGCCAGGATCGCGCCATTGCACACCAGCCTGGGCAACAGAGTGAGACTCCAACTCAAATTTAAAAAAAAAAAGCATGTTTGCAGTGGAAATGGAAGCATTACAAAAATGTGTTATTTAAGTGGAAAGTACCCTATTTTATCGTCTCTAGTCATAACTACTCTTTAGGGATTTGATTTTTTAAAAACTTTTTCTGTAACTTTATGTTATTTTACAGAGATGGGGTTACTCTATAACTATGTTATTTTGGTGTTGATTTTTGTATTTTTAACAACGTATTTGGGTACTTCCTATGTCTGCGTATGTAGATTTTTGTTGCTCGTTGTTTTAAATAGCTTTCTGGTGTTCCCTGGTATAGATATATCATAACTTAGCCAATCCTTTATTAATGGATGTTTGGGCTATTGCAAATACCTCATATATAAGCGTTTGTACTCTTGGAGGTATTTGTATAATTCTTCTGTTCAGGGTTCATTACTGGAGGTAGGATTGAATGGTATATACATTGAGTCACCATGCCCAGCTGCTTTTTTCTTTTTTAAAAGCAGAGTTTTAGGCCTCAACTCCAAACCATCTATCAGAATTTCCAAGAATGGGCCTCAGAGATTTAATTTTTTTTTTTTTTTTTTTTTTTTGAGACGGAGTCTCACTCTTGTTATCCAGGCTGGAGTGCAATGGCGCGATCTCGGCTCACTGCAACCTCCACCTCCTGGGTTCAGGCAATTCTCCTGCCTCAGCCTCCTGAGTAGCTGGGATTACAGGCACGCGCCACCATGCTCAGCTAATTTCTTGTATTTTTTAGTAGAGACGGGGTTTCACCATGTTGACCAGGATGGTCTTGATCTCTTGACCTCATGATCCACCCGCCTCGGCCTCCCAAAGTGCTGGGATTACAGGCTTGAGTCACCGCGTCTGACCTGAGATTTGAATTTTTTAAAAGTTCCAAACCCAGGTGATTCTCCTGGCACCCCAGTTCTAGAATACCTAAGACATTTCCTTACCAACTTGAATGTTTCATAAAGTATGTTCAATTCAAAGGTGGATGGTTCCGGAAAATTGTTCAAAATGCCTTCTACTTGATGAAGTGTCTCAGTTGTCCTTGAAGAATAACTTCATTTGAACCTTCACCCTTTTTAATACCTGTCCTCTTTTCTACCAGCAATTCTTCTGAACTTAGCAGCACTCTGAATTGGCTCATTCTCACATTCCCCTGTTATGCATTCAGTGGCAAAGACTGAGGATTTCATATCCAGGGCCTGTTTCTCCCCTTCTTCCTCAGTAACCAAAAGCTTGATTTTTTTGGAGGGCGTACAGCATGCCAAGCAAAAGACAGTATTTCTCAGCCTCCTCTCCTATCGTTCATGGGCCAGTCAGTTAAGCTCCAGTAAGTAGAATGTGAAGTGTTACATGCGGGGCTTATGGAAAGGTTCCAGGGAATGACTTCTGTGGGCAGTGTACACGGATATCTTGGATGTGAGGTAACCGTGAAAATGGAAGCCATGTGATATGAGTTGGATGTTTTGTCCTCTGTAAATCTCATGTTGAATTGTCATCCCCCCAGTTGGAGGTGGGGCCTGGTGGGAGGTGTGTGGGTCATGGGAGCAGATTCTTCGTGAATGGCTTGGTGCCCTCCCCATGGAAAGTGAGCTCTTGTTCTCTGAGTTTGTGTGAGAGCTGGCTGCATAAAAGAGCCTGGCATCTGTCTTGCTCCTTCTCCTGCTATGTGATGTGCCTGCTCCCTATTCACCTTCTGCCGTAAGTATAAGCTTCCCAAGGCCTCACTAGCAGCTGAGCAGATGCTGGTGCCATGCTTGTACAGCATGCAGAACTGTGAGCCGGATAAACCTTTGCTTTATAAATTACCCAGCCTCAGGTATTCCTTTACAGCAGTGAGGAATGGACTAGCACACCAAGCTCTAAGTAAGTAGGCTGTTAAGAAAGGAGCCTGGCCGGGCGCGGTGGCTCACTCCTGTAATCCCAGCACTTTGGGAGGCTGAGGCGGGCGGATCACGAGGTCAAGAGATCGAGACCATCCTGGGCAACAAGGTGAAACCCCATCTCTACTAGAAATACAAAAATTAGCTGGGCATGGTGGTGCGCGCCTGTAGTGCTAGCTACTTGGGAGGCTGAGGTAGGAGAATTGCTTGAACCGGGAAGGCGGAGGTTGCAGTGAGCTGAGATCGCGCCACTGCACTCCAGCCTGGCATCTGGTGATGAAGCAAGATTCTGTCTGTCTAAAAAAAAAAAAAAAAAAAAAAAAAAAAAGAAAGGAGCCTGGATCCCTAATGACCACAGAGCCAGGATACCAGCCCTGGACTGCTTGCCTGCACTGTTCTGTCTTACTGGTTAAGCCAAAATTATTTTGGGTTTTTTCCATTGCATGCTGCAGAATCTAACCCAGTGGATACCCCTGCTGTCTGTTGGTTTCACAGTGTGTCTCCAGCACCATCGTGAAGCTGCAGTGACTTGCACATAGTAGGTGCTTGGTGTTTGTCAAGTGAAGTACCCAATGGGATTGAGTTAAAGGGTTCAAAGGTTTCAGCTGCTCTTTTCTCCCTTAGATTAAGTTACTGATGGGGCCTTTTTGGTTTTTGCCATCTCACCCCTAGGAAGGTATGTCCCAGCCCTCTGTGCAGGGCGTTAGGGCTACAGGCTCAAATGTCTTGACAAGGCAGTAGGCAGAAGACACTGGAGATTCTAACTGCATGCGTGCATTATTTCAAATAAGGGCTGGACACTTTCCCGAATCTCCTAGAGAAATTGGAGGCGGTGGTTCAGATGATGTCAGAGAAGGCCACCGTCGAATCCTTTGCTATCATTTGGAGGCTGTACTTTCCACAGTGCCTGCCAGGACTTGATGTCAGGGAAATCTTTCAAGGACCCTTGATTGCCAGCTATTGACGAAGGGGTCTGTCTTCTCAGTGTCAGCCTCCACGGTGGTCTTGGCCAGACCAACCTGCCCGTGACTCATGCTGAGCTTTGTCAGCCAGGTTGAAATGCCCCTCTTTGGTGCCCAGGACAAACGTGCTGGTTTCCTGGAAGAATTTGGGCCGAGACTCTGCCGCTAGGAAAATGATACTGTTTTTGCAAGTATGGGAGTGTGTTTCAAATGCGTCCCTCCCCACTGCAATAGCAGTGAAGCACTGTACAAAGAAAAACGAGGTTAAAAACCACCTCCCAAACCCAGAAAACGGAATGTAAAACCTGGGAAGCCAAGTAACTCTTTACTGATGCCAAGGAGTTTATTTCAAAAGGGGATTCATTGACTGCAGGGATTTGGAGTCTGCCCCCTTATGTGCCCACGGAGAGCAATGGGCAGAGGCTACCCACAACCCTTTGTGGGGAAACGTGAATTCCATGGTAAGCCTCAGCGGCTAAAGAGTATTTGTTTCTCCTGGAAATAATTAGAAAAATATGTTCTCTTTGAAAGGCAACATCTTGGCTGGCTGGAGGAAGGCTGGAAAATACTCAGTCTAAACAGATGGAGTTGACATTGTGCAGAAGGAAAGAAACATCCCAAGCGACTGTCCAGTGGGCTTTAATGGCCATATCTAGAGAGGCACCCCTGCTCTGTCCCAGAGCTAGCTTCTTCCCTGGATCTGGGGGTTGCCCCTGCCTTTTAGAAGACAGATGCACATCCGCAGAGCCCAGTGACCTCCCTGGACCCCCTCCAGGTCTTCCACAGAAGAAAGGGGCCTCCCGTAGCACTGGCTCATGCCCAGAGCCGGGGGTTTGCTGCCCAGGGAGTGCCCCGGGCTAGTGGTCGGTGTCAGACTCGACTTCCCATCTTCTTCCAGTGCAACTGCTGGAAATGTTTCTTCGTCCTCAGCCCTTTCTCAGGGCTGCCTGTGTGCTTCTTCTTATTAATCAAGCCTGGAAGCCAGGGACCTGGAAGCCCAGTAGTATTTCCAGGAAAGTAGCTTATTTCTCTCGCTCGCTTCTCCCTGTGAGCGTGGGAGGACCCAGCTTTGGACCTCGTGAAAGAGCAGGGCAAATCCCTTTTTTTCCCTTCTTTCAATTTGCATCTACCTGTTGGCGAAGAAAGCAGAATAGTGTCTTCAGGGATTTATGAACATTGAGGGTTTTTAAAATGTTTCATAGTGTGTAAGATATTTCCAAGTGAAGAACGAAGTTCTAATAAATCCAATTAGCCTGTCACAGATTTTCTGAAACCAAGTTTCTATGAAAAACTATGATGATATGTTGAAGGTGCTTACTGAAAAGTAGGGGTCCTGTAGCGAATGTTTTTGCAAAGGGTGCATTTTCAAATGAAAACGCCCTTAGGAGCAGCTTCATATAGTCATTCTGCAGCTGCTTGGCTGTGGGTTCCTAGACAGGCCCTGAGGCAATCGTTATGAAAGGCCCAGGTTTGACTTCTCTTTGGTTACTTCCGCTTTTGTGCACGTTAAGAAGGCTCAGAGAACACCAGATTTCCTCCAGGTAAAGAGGTCATGGAATTAATCTTGGAGGAACTCAAGGGGGCAGCCTGCTTTGGAGCAGTCATTAGCCTAACATGGGTAAATTCCTTTTAATCATGTCTAGAAGGGACTCAGGAATGAAGTTCACGTGGAATCGGGGGATTCAATGGGCCGGGTGTCCCTGGAGCCGTAAGACCCCTGCAGCTCCAACTCTGCTACTTGTTTGCTGTGTAACTTTGGGCAAGCAATCACTTGACCTTTCTGAGCCTTGGTTTCCCTCTGATGGGGATAGAATTGGTAACTGTTGGGTCATCTGATTATTGCAGACAGAAGTCCTGTCACTTGCCCTGCTGTTCGGAGGTGGGCTTCCTGAATGGCTTTCTGTATACATGAAGAATTTGAAGGCCTTCTGTTAAGGCAGTCAGAGCAAAGTTTTAGCATTTACGAGAGGCTTTACCTGATTTGCTGTCACTTACAGCAACCTGGTGTTTGGACACTTTTTCCTTTCTTTTTTTTTTAAGTAAATATGATGAGGAAAAAGACTCCTCATCTGTTCTGTTTTGTGAGTTACTTCTAACCACTCAAAAAAACATTTAAAGAAATAATTATGAAAAAAATAGAGTGTTTTGCCAAGCACAGTGGCTTGTGCCTGTAATTCCAGCACTTTGGGAGGATGAGAAGGGAGGACTGCTTGAGACCAGGAGTTTGAGACCAGCCTGGGCAACAAAGTGACACCCTATCTCAACAACAACAAAAATCTTAAAAACAGCCAGGCGTGGTGTGCATGCTTGTGCTCCCGGCTACTTGGGAGGCTGAGGCAGGAGTATCACTTGACCTTGGGAAATTGAGGCTGCAGTGAACTGTGATTGTGTTATCACACTACCTTGGTCTGGGCGACAGAGTGAGACCCTGTCTCAGAAAAAAGGCAGGGTGGTGGGGCTTGACAATTTGTTCCATATCTGAAAGTATTAGGAAAAATTATTTTCAATTGTTTTTTTTTTTGAGATGGAGTTTCGTTCTTGTTGCCCAGGCTGGAGTGCAATGGCACGTTCTTGGCTCCCTGCAACCTCTGCCTCCTGGATTCAAGCAATCCTCCTGCCTCTGCCTCCTGAGTAGCTGGGATTGCAAGCACTCACCATCACGCCTGGCTAATTTTTGTATTTTTGGTAGAGACGGGGTTTCACGATGTTGGCTGGACTGGTCTTGAACTCCTGACCTCAGGTGATACACCCACCTCAGCCTCCCAAAGTGCTGGGATTCCAGACATGAGCCACTGTGCCCAGCAGAAAAAATTATTCTCTTTGGTATTTTCAAAATATGTGGAAGTGAGAGGGGACAGTGGAAGTTAGGAGTGAAGTGACCTGACTAAACATGTGTGTCCTGCTGAAATCTTGGAGAAAGTGGGACGCTCAGGAAGAAAACAGTCTATCCCACAGTCATTTGCCGTAAGCAGCGGAAAGCAGAGCAAACCATTATGTTTATTTGGGTAGAGGGAAAACGGAGTTAGGTTTCTCAGGGGCCCCAGACCTCAAGGATGATGAACACACACATTCATACACGGAAGTCACTTCCTTTGATACAAATCCTTGTCTTGAACGTCTTACCCAGGGACGAATCATTCTGCAAATGTGCGCTCCCTGGGTGAGCCTTTTGGAATCGGAGAATCAGTTAGTAAAACATGTTACTTTTAAGCCCCAAAACAAAGTTTGGACCGTTTTTTTCCCAGAGCCAAACCTGTGGATATTAGTGTACTTTTCTAGAAAAACATAATTTAATTTGAGTTTAGGTTTTTAGAGATGAGGTCTCCCTGTGTTGCCCAGGCTGGTCTTAAACTCCTGGCCTCTAACAGTCCTCCCGCCTCAGCCTCCCGAGTAGCTGGGACTTTAGGCGTGCACACCGCACCCAGCTCATTAGTGTCCTTTTCTATCAAGCAGCATCGAGTTTCATAGACCCCCTCTTTATAAAGAGCTTTGCTCTGGAAATTGCCTTTAGGCCAGATGTGATGTTTCACACGTGTAATCCAAGCAATTTGGGAGGCTGAGGTGCTGTGGATCCCTTGAGGTCAGGAGTTTGAGATCAGCCTGGTCAACATGGCGAAACCTAGTCTCTACTAAAAATACAAAAAGAAAAAAAATTAGCTGGGCGCGGTGGCATGCACCTGTAATCTCAGCTACTCAGGAGGCTGAGGTAGGAGATTCACTTGAACTTGGGAGGCAGAGGTTGTAGTGAGCAAAAAATTGTACCACTGCACTCTAGCCCGGGTGGCACAGTCAGCAGATGTAGAGTGTTCTGGAAGCTTTCCCATCACCACCTCTCTCTTTCTGGGCAGGCATTTTGACTGTGTCTGTGTGGTCTCAACATGTGAACATGTGTGTGTGGCAGGGAGGGAGGAGTGAGTGTGAAGAGGTCCAATAACAACAATTGAGAGAAAAAAATAAATTCAGTCTGTTTTTCTCTCTCTCTCTGTCTCTCTCTCTCTCTCTCTCTCACACACACACACACACACACACACACACACACACACACACACAAATTGCCTTTTGACTTCCTGCCCTCAGGCATGTGTGCATTCATTGATGATACTGGGAAGTAACCACTGCAGAGATGAAGGCTGCGGTTCTGCCTTCCAGGAGCTCCCATCTGCATTGGGCAAGTTGATAAGGCACAATCTCAGCCTATGGGTGGGGTGAGGCCAGCGCTCTGTGTGTGTGTGTGTGTGTGTGTGTGTGTGTGTGTGTGCGTGCGCGCGCGCGTGCGCCAAGAACAAAAGTTCTGAAATCTGGTCCAGGGAGAGTTGGGAAGGTAAGGCCCGAGGAAAGTGGGCTGGCAAGCTCAGGAAGCAGAGGGGCTCCCTGCATTTGGAGACCTGGGAGCAGATGCAGAGCCTAAGCAGGGGAGGCACGTGGGGCTGGAGACGTCTGGGGCTTGGTCTTGAATTCCATGCTGAGGAGCTTGTGTTTTCATCCTGAAAGCAAAAGAGGAAAGAAACCACTGCATAACTGTTAGGCTGAAGTACAAATTTGAAAAGATGACAGTGGCCGTGGGGAGAGTGCGTTGGAAGAAAACAAGCCTGAAGGCGGAGGGCCAACTTAGAAGGCCATGGCTGCAATCCAGATGAGATGTGCCTGTAGCTCTCATGAGGGCCACGGTGTGGGCATGGAGAAGTGTGGCTGAGAGGGTTCTGGAGGCAGGGTCAGCAGGAAGCAACCACCAACTGATGTGGTGTGAGAGGCAGAGGGAGAAGGTAGGGTGCTTGCAGGTCGCGAGAGGGTATGGAGTTTGATGCCGCGTACCATGTAAGTGGGGAGTTCTTAGGAGAGCCAAGTGGCCCTGGGACTGTGAAGGCTTGTAGACATTTTGAACCTACTAAAACAAGAAGAGGAGAGGTTCGAAGTTGAGTCGAACCAGGGAGTTGTTCCTACAAGAAAAAAGCAGAGAAAAAAGTCCAGTGAAACCATGCTTGGTTTGAAAACTCACACCGGAAGGGAATTATGAACGGGAAGTTCCCTGCAGAGGATCTCCACCTGATGCCTCCTGTGAGGACCTCGCCCTTTCCGAGCCTGACAGACGCAGTGATCCTTCTGTTTTGGAAGATGCAAGGCACAAGCCGTTAGCTCAGAAGGGACTGTAGCCAAGACGGTGTGAGGTCTTGACCAGGGAGAACTCAGCACTTCAAGGAAGCAGAAGCCTGTCTTAGCTGGGGGACCGCTTGCAGCGTGAGGACGAGGCTGGAGGTAGCCTGGCCTAGGAAAGGAGGCCAGAGAGGACCGTGGATGACAGATCCAGGGCTGTCACCTGTCAGCTTCACAGTCAAATTACTTGAAGTCCGTGTCCTTCAGTTCTGTCATTTTACAAGGTCGTTGAGAAGGTTAAATGTGAGTCTAGGCAAAGTGCACAAACAGTACCTGACTCATGATAGTTCCGCAGTAAACCCTAGTTCCTTAGTTGACGTGGAGGACGGTTTATAGCTCCACTGGGTGGGAACTTTGGCTTTGTTTCCTACCCTTGGCCTTCTGACCTAAATGAGGCTTGATGCCTGTGGCTGATTGCCGTCTTCTCTCCCCTCTTCCACACCATGTCGCTGGCTGCGTCAGCAGATGTAGAGTGTTCTGGAAGCTTTCCCATCACCACCTCTCTCTTTCTGGGTAGGCATTTTGACTGTGTCTGTGTGGTCTCAACCTGTGGACGTGTGTGTGGCAGAGAGGGAGGAGTGAGTGTGAAGAGGTCCAATAACAACAGTGGAGACAGAGAAAAAGTAAATTCAGGCGGGGCGCGGTGGCTCGAGCCTGTAATCCCAGCACTTTGGGAGGCCGAGGCGGGTGGATCACGAGGTCAAGAGATCGAGACCATCCTGGTCAACATGGTGAAACCTCGTCTCTACTAAAAATACAAAAAATTAGCTGGGCATGGTGGTGCATGCCTGTAATCCCAGCTATTCGCGAGGCTGAGGCAGGAGAATTGTCTGAACCCAGGAGATGGAGGTTGCGGTGAGCCGAGATCGCGCCATTGGACTCCAGTCTGGGTAAGAAGAGCGAAACTCCGTCTCAAGAAAAAAAAAAAAAGAAAAGAAAAAGTAAATTCAGTCCACAATGTCTGAGGCTACATCATCTGCTAAAAACCTATAGGAAGTCTCATGTTAACTATTGGTGAAACTGTAGATAGAACCGAGCAGACTGCCTTTTCAAAATGCTCAGCTTCTGCCTCTGAATTTTCTCCTGGCTTACAGGGAGTGCTCTTCAAATCTTGTATTAATCGGCATGCATTTGTGCTGCTTTACTTCTTTTCTCTTCTGCCAAAAAAGTTAAATGCAATCCTTAATAAGAGAATGAAGTTTGTCACGTTTGTGTCTTGCCAGATTCAGTGGAGAAAAATCAGATTTGCTTGAAAACAAGATGATAAATATGTGGTGCTGGTGTTTTCATTTAACAATCTGAAGATAAACTGTAACAGCTTAGAGAACAGAATTGTTACTGTGCCGTAAAGACCAAGTTAAAAAAAAAAACCAACTTTTGAGGGATCTTATCAAAATGTATCAAATTTATATCATGTTGGATGGTAATACTGGCCATGTTTTCTTAAAATATTACTAAAGAGTGTCATACGTTGGGCTCCAGCCACAGACACACAGGCTTTCCTGACACGAGCCGGTCTCTGAGTCTTCCTTTTTAGAATATGAGCTTATTTTCTCTAGAATCATCACAGCTGTCTAGAGCCCCCCATCCTGCCTTTCTTGGATTCACTGCTGGCTGGATGTTCGTTCACTTGGACATTGTTGTATACAAGCTGTGCTCTCTCTTGCATACCAGCTGCGCTCTCTCTGGGAGTCACAACCAGATCTGGTTGTCCTTGTCCTCAGGGGATGTGCAGTTTAGCTGTTCTGACATTTCTGCCATGCAGTGTCCAGATCCCATGAGTTTTCTTTCTCTTTTTTTTTTTTTCCAAGACAGAGTCTTGCTTTGTCACCCAGGATGGAGTGCAATGGCACGATCTCAGCTCACTGCAACCTCCACCTCCCGGGTTCAAGCAATTCTCATGCTTCACCCTCCCAGGTAACTGGGATTACAGGTACCTGCTACCACACCAGGCTAATTTTTTGTATTTTTGGTAGAGATGAGGTTTCACCGTTTTGGCCAGGCGGTCTCGTACACTTGACCTCAGGTGGTCCTCCCACTTCAGCCTCCCAAAATGCTGGGATTACACAGTATGAGCCTCTGTGCCTGGCGCAGATCTCACTTTTTTTTCCCCCTTCTCTTTTCTGATCTGGATGATTCCATTGCCCGTTGGCTCAGCTGCTGTATGGAGTTTCTTAATATCTTTCCAGACTTCAGTGAGAGCCTTCGTGCCATCTTGCGCTCCTTTCCCGGTCCTGAAAAGCTACCTATTTTAAACAAGAGCATCAGATACTTCTTGGAAAATTCCATCAGAGCTCCTATTTTCTGTGTTGGCTGTCGATTGCCTCACCTTCAGAGCCCCGCTCATGTTGACAGTCTCCTGTGGTGTGAGATTTCCAGTTTTCCTTTTGGGATAGGTCGGGGTTGACTTCCTTCCTCCGCCAAGAGGGCAACCAGCTGATCACAGTTGGGAGAGTTTGTATTATCAGATGGGTGTTGGTGTTGTGCCTGAAAGTGACTCCTGAGATTCTCATTTATTTCTGGCCCAGGCTGGAGTTTCATAGGCAGTGGATGTTAGTGGGTGGCCGAAACCACCCTCGTCCTAGCTGCAGACGGGGGCAGGGGCAGCTTCATTCCGAAGGGAGACCTTTTCTGTACAGATAAAATGCTCAGATAAGATCTGGAGAAAGCCCTTTGTTCTTTGGTTGCTCTGTGGGCCCTTTTCTCTCGACCACCACGCTCCCCTCTGGGCTCTTTGGTGTGGTTATCTTGATGTTCTCCATATTTGTTAAGGGATGATTGTTTACTGAGTAAATATGAGATGGCATCTTTGATTCTCACATTTGCAAGGAACTGGCTGATGCTGGATTCCTTTTTCAGACCTGACTGTGAGTGGAGAGCCAGGCCCTGTTTGTCTTCCTCCAACTCGTGGGCAGCTCACTGTCTCCTGAAACAGCCTGGTTTATCTTGATGCATCTCTGTGAGAAAGCTCATTTCCCCCTTTCGATTGAAGTGGAGTCTCTGTCCTTGGCACGTCCATTCTTTGTTGGTTGTTCTAACCTTTGGAGCCACACAGACCAAGCTTCATTTCCTTTTCACATGACAGCCGTTCTGGTATTCATGTGTGATGAGAGTTGATTGTGTTCCAGCCCTGCTCCCCTCCGTCTGTACTCAGTGCCATCTCTTAGCATTTCACTCTCTTTTTTTTGTTGTTTTTGAAATGGAGTCTCACTGCGTCACCCAGGCTGGAGTGCAGATATGTGCCACCTGGGTTCAAGGGATTTCTCCTGCCTCAGCCTCCTGACTAGCTGGGATTACAGGTATGTGCCACTACACCTGGCTAATTTTTGGAGTTTTAGTAGAGATGGGGCTTCACCATGTTGGCCAGGCTGGTATTGAACTCCTAACCCCAGGATCTGCCCACCTCAATCTCCAAAAGTGCTGGATGTGGGCGTGAGCCACCATGCCTGGCCTTCCTCCTCCTCCTCTTCTTCTTCTTCTTTCTTCTTTCTTCTTTCTTCTTCCTTCTTCCTTCTTCCTCCTTCTTTCTTCTTTTTTTTGAGATAGAATATTGCTTTTTTGAGATAGAATATTTGAGATAGAATAGAGCTCGATGGGAGTGCAGTGGCATGGTCGATCATGGCTCACTGCAGCCACAGCCTCCTGGGCTCAAGCCATCCTCCCAGCTCAGCCTCCTGAGTAGCTGAGACTACAAAGTGCGCACCACCATGCATGGCTAATTTTTGTATTTTTTAAAAAATGTATTTTGATGTAGGCTCTGATGTAAATTTTTGTAGTTTTCGTAGAGATGGGGTTTCGCCATCTTGTCCAGGCTAGTCTGGAACTCTTGGGCTCAGGTAGTCCATCTGCCTTGGCCTCCCAAAGTTTTGGGATTACGGGCATGAGCCACCATGCCTGGCCAGCATCTCAATCTGGAAACCACTCTTTGTGGCCACTCTTTCATTTCTCTCTTTTCTTTAAAAAAATTAATCAACAGAAATTTTATTTAGAGGACAGGCATAGCTAACTAGATTTCTTCCCATACCCTCACTGAGTGATAAAAAGTGGGTCAAACACTTTTTGGATCCTTCTTGATCTGGCTGGCTGCAATGCTGCTGGGTAGATTTTTACGTGAGTTCTCTCCGATCAGGCTCGCCTGGCCGCCACAGGGCAGCCACTGGCCTCTTCACCCCCCAGGGTCGGCATTGCTGTGCCGACCCTGGGGGGTGAAGGGAAATTTCTGTGGCCCTTTCAAGAAGATTCCTCCAGAGTCACATTTGCAGTCACTTGAGAGGTACTGTTGTACCCAGGGCTGTGGATCTCAGGAAGTCCCTGGTAACATTGTAACAGAAATGAAATATCCTAAAAAAGCCTCGAGGGCCTCAAAGGCCCTATGTGAAGAGTAGGTTTACTAACGTGATCTGGGTGTCATAGAATCGGGCTGCTGCTTTTGTAAACCAGACTCTTGCCGACCAGCCTCAAGCAGAGGGGGCTGCCTATGCCAGCTGGGAGGGGGACTGACAGCAGCATCAGCAGATTGTCTTTGCTAAGAGGGCTGCTGGGCCAGTGGCCCCTTCATCCTTCAGGCTTCTTGCGTGTTCCTCGGAGGCTCTGAGGAAGGCAAATGGGCTAGCTGTCCATTCACAGGCAGATTTGAGAAGGGAATCTAATGTCAGCACTGCAATAAGGACAGGTTTCTTCCAAATCTGAGAGTTGAGGATCCCATCTCATATCTACTCAGTACCAGTCATCCCTTTATGTATTCAAAGATAATCACCAAAGATAAGCACAGAGGTGAGTGCGGGAGGAACAGTACTCGTGAGAGATAGACGTCTGAGACAGCTGTGTGGAGTTGTTCTGGGCTCATGGGGAGTCTGCAGTTAACTGCTCTGCCCTGTTGAAACTGCATCTATAGCTTCCAGAGGTCACCATGGTATTTGCCAATCATCTCACAGTGACTTTGTCACCTGTGTTCCTCACGCCTTTTGAAAACCAAATCAACAACAACAACAACAACAAAACACAACAGCCTGTAATCCCAGCACTTTGGGAGGCCGAGGCTGGTGGATCCTGAGGTCAAGAGATCGAGACCATCCTGGTCAACATGGTGAAACCCCATCTCTACTAAAAATACAAAAAATTAGCTGGGCATGGTGACGCGTGCCTGTAATCGCAGCTACTCAGGAAGCTGAGGCAGGAGAACTGCCTGAACCCAGGAGGCGGAGGTTGCAGTGAGCCGAGATTGCGCCATTGTACTCCAGCCTGGGTAACAAGAGCGAAACTCCATCTCAAAAAAAAAACACAACAAAAACAACCTACCAAAACCAAGATTTGCTCTCATGTTGCACCCATTCTACAATCAAATGATTGGTTTCTTAGGCCTAGTTTAGGATGAGGGGCTTTAGATTCTCCTTATTATTTTTTTGTTGTTGTTGAGATGGAGTTTCGCTCTTGTTACCCAGGCTGGAGTGCAATAAGGCGATCTCGGCTCACCGCAACCTCCGCCTCCTGGGTTCAGGCAATTCTCCTGCCTCAGCCTCCTGAGTAGCTGGGATTACAGGCACACGCCACCATGCCCAGCTAATTTTTTGTATTTTTAGTAGAGACGGGGTTTCACCATGTTGACCAGGATGGTCTCGATCTCTTGACCTTGTGATCCACCCGCCTCGGCCTCCCAAAGTGCTGGGATTACAGGTGAGCCACGGCGCACAGCAGTTTCTCCTTATTAAACTTCGTTTTTGTTAAACTTGGTCTTTAATTCCAGCCTGCTGATCTGTTTGGCTCCTAAACTTTCATATAGTTCATTGTCTATGTTTCTGGAGTTCTCGTGGTTAAGGGAACAGGCTTTGGGGGTGAGAGAGAATGGGCGTAAATCCCATTCCACCGCTTTCTGGTTGTATGTTTGGGCAAAGGCACCGTGAAGAATCTTCTGGGACATTTGATGGAGCAGAGATGAGTGGTGTCTGAAGGAACTCATGGCAGGAGGCAGCAGTCTTGGGAAGTTGGAACTGGGAAAATGAAAACAAATACATCTCATTGTCTCATCCCAGCTTCTGTGTGAACACTTATGTCCTTTTCCTTTCCTTCCTGGGGCTGACTCTGCCATATACATGATAGGCAGAAGTGTCTCTCCAAAGATGTCCACATCCTAATCCTGGAATTTGCGACTATGCCACCTTGCACGGCAAACAGGATACACTTAATTTAAAGGCCTTGAGCTGGGGAGATTATCCTGATTATTTAGGATAATCACAAGGTCCTTATACGGGAGAGAGGAAGGCAGGAAAGTTGGAATCCAAGGAGGACACGTGACAAAGGCAGAGAATATGCTACATTGCTGGCTCTGAAGTTGGAGGAAGGGACCAAGAGTGAGAAATGCAGGTGGCCTCTGGGAGCAGGAAGAGGCAAGAAGACAGACTGTCCCTATAATAAGGGATGCAGCCCCGCTGCCCCTTGTTTATTTGTATCATTGTAAGCCACTAAATTGCAACAAGATTCCTTCTCTTAAAGTCTTCTAGATTCTACGCACCCTCTTGTGATAATGAGCTGCCCGGGTACCTCTGAGCCCCATTCGGAGGCAGGGGCTGTTCCTGCTTTCACATGTCCTCCATCACTGTTGTCTCCCTCAGTGCCTGCATGGGCCCACCTTACAGCATGTTCTTGGTGAATGTCTGTGAAAGGCCCCAAGAGAAAGCTGATGATGCCTTTCAGAAAGCCAGCTGCGTGGTCACGGTTCTTGGGCCTCCTCCTGCAGTAGCCCTGCCAGAAAAGGGAGCATGGCTTGTCTCTCCTGCTTTGCTCTCAGTGAATCTCCAGTGGGATTGGAGATGGCGGCTGTCTCCCTGAGTGTCGCTTCCCCGGGTGTGGGATTCCCTGCCCTGGGGCCTCTGTGTTGTAAGTGCACCTGCTCTCTGAGACTAACTCCTGCTGCCTCTGTAGTCCTCAGATATCAGCGGTTGGATTGAAAGAGCCCACTGAAATACGGTTTGATACCTGCTAGTGCTTGAGTGTACTACAGGCGGAAAGGTATCGTCACATTCCTGATCCCTTTTAGTCCCTGTGTCACCCCCTTGAAGCAGCCACCTGCTTTTTGATTTGCTCAGCTGCTTTTTTTTTTTAAATTGTAAAGATGAGAGTAACAACTTCTAAGGTTTTACATGTGAGGTTGGAAAGCGACCATTCCATCTTTTTTATTTAGAGTTGTAGGGTGGTAACCTGCCCAAAGTCTCACTGCTTGTTTAGGCAGAAGTCATTTCTGTTTCCAATGCTGTTGGAGCCCCGGCTACCACCTCTTCAATGTCATCAGCAGTATTCTGATTTTCCCCTAAGAACCGTGGCTAGAGCTTTGCATCCTGCTCTTCCTTCTAATCAAACGAGCATCCTCTCATGACCCCTCTATCACTGCTGTTCAGATAGCCTTCGTGGCGTCTGGACCTGCAGCAGCAGGCAGCCATCTTCCTTCTGTTTTGAATTTGTGATGCTCCAGGAAGGCCTCCAGGTTGGCACGCTGCTTCAGAAGGCACTTGGCATCACAGTGTTCTCTCTACTGCTGGGGTGCACACGTGGATGCTCAGTCAATGCTGGAGGGTTGGTTACCTGGAAACCACATCCTCAGCCTCCCTTTCCTTCATAATCCTCTTCAGGTGGCCCCCCACCTGCAAACCAGATGAGTGCAGAAAGCTTATTTTGCAGTTGGCTGATTGATTGGAGTTCGGATGCATCCTTCTGGGATTCAGTGTCATGAATGGTGGTCAGGTGCCAGGTCCCCAACCAACATCTATTCCAGAGTCAGCTACAACAGTAGCTGTCGTATAGCTGCACCTGCAGTCATCAAGGGAATGGTCTTTGGAGTCAGACAGGCCTTGGTGACTTCTGGTTCTGCTCTAGCTATCTGGGTGATCTTGGGCAGATGATTTAAGCACTGAGCCTCAGTTACTTCACCTGCAAAATGGTGATAATTGATGCTTACCTGGCAGGATTGCTCAATAGGGTGTATAAGGTGTTTACCATAGTACTGAGTACTTTGTAAACGCTCAGTGAATGCTCAGTATTACTTATTACTGTACTATTACATATCTGGTTTGTTTAAAGCACCAAATACCTAATCACTGTTTATGCTGCCCTTTCTTTTTCTCTGTCCCCCCACTCCTTTTTTTTTTTTAAGACAGAGCCTTACCCAGACTGGAGTACAGTGGTGGGATCTTGGCTCACTGCAACTTCTGTCTCTCGGATTTAAGCAATTCTCATGCCTCAGCCTTCCGAATGGATGGGGTTACAGGTGTGTGCCACCATACCCAGCTAATTTTTATATTTTTAGTAGAGATGGGGTTTTGCCATGTTGGCCAGGCTGGTCTCACACTCGTGGCCTTAAGTGATCCACTCACCTTAGCCTCCTAAAATGCTGGGATTGTAGGCATGAGCCACTGTGCTCGGCCTATACTGCCATTTTTAAGGGGTCAGCTGATTCCAAGATCAAACTCTACATTAGTCACTCAGAATTGGAATAATGCTTGCTTTTTTTTTGGCCTTCTGGAGATTTCAGATTGCTGGGGAAAAGTAGTCTCTCTCATTCATTTAATTCATCAACAATTGCATTATGCCATATATACCGGGGGAAAAAGGTGAGCAAAAGACAACATAGCCCCTGTTCTCATGGATCTTACAGTTGGATGATGGAGATAAATATTAATTAAAACAAAAAAACATCCAAATGTGAAAATGCAGCTGCCGTGAAGGAGGGGTGATGGGAAAGGATCTAGGGAGGTGCTGCCCGGGTATATGGTGGGTCTCTGGATTGGGTCTTTGTCATTGGGTGGCAGACACTGTCTTCAGCTAAGTGACTCAGAGCTTTGGCAGCACTAGCTTTACACAGGAACAGGGGTGGAGGTGGCTTGCGCCTTTGGGGTTGGGAGTAGAAACAGCAGACCAAGTTGTCTGAGACATTGGGGACAGCATCAGAGACACCTAGGTGGCTGGCTAAGGAGGAAGCGTTTACAGGAGAGGAGTAGCTGGGAGGAGGCATTACTGGGGAGGAAAGGAGCTTCCTGCCTGTGGGTCAGGAATGCTGGGTTCTCCAGTGTTGCTTATTAAGGAGTGTTTTAACTTGGCCCCTTGTTTTCAGCCAAAATAACTCGGCAGTCTGTGTTTCCTGTCACTGTCGTTTCCTGTGGCCAACAAGTGCCATGAGTATCCTGTTCCATTTAATTGCCTCTATCTCATATCTCATTTTTTGGTACTCATTTCTTGCTCTCAATCCCTTTCTCTTTCACTCTTATTCTTTCCTATTTGGTTTCTCCCTTTCTGCTCTGTGACTAAATCAATTCTTCTGTTTTTCGTCCAATTATCATGTCTCTTTTGGAGAAGCATGTTTTCTGGGGAAGGTCAGTCTACCATATTTGCCCAGCTCTCTGCTTGCTCCTTCTTCCTATAATACGATGCAGTTTGCAGTTTTTCGGCTCTCTAGTTCTGCTCTCTGGCTTGTGGAAAACTGTCCACAGCTCATAAATTACCACCACGTAGCTCATATTCACACCTTACCTTGTCTAGTCCCTGAGCTCGGAGACTTGCTGGGCTTCCCTTTATGTACCTGTGATGTGATGCTCTGTGTTCACTGGCCCAGGGAGATGTGTGCCCTGTTCTTCCTGGCAGTGGTGTAATCTGAGAGCATTGTTCTGAGGCCTGACCAGCATGTGTGCCTGTGACCTATTGAAGGACATAGCTCTGCACTGGCCTCCCAGCATGCCAGAGGTGGAGGTGAGTCAGGAGTTTGGGCATGCAGCCTGGAGCGACCACACTGACTGTATCAGTGGCTTTGACTGCCTGGTGCCTCCCTTTTCTTGACGTTGCTTAAAACAAACAAATAAACCCTATCGAGGCACGGTGGCTCATGCCTGTAATCCCAGCACTTTGGGCAGCCGAGGCAGGCAGGTTGCCTGAGCTTGAGTTGGAGATCAGCCTGGGCAACACGGTGAAACCCTGTCTCCACTAAAATACGAAACGTTAGCTGGGCGTGGTGGTGGGCTCCTGTAGTCCCAGCTACTACGGACGCGGAGACAGGAAAATCGCAAGAGCCCGGAGACAGAGGTTGCAGTGAACCGAGGTCGCACCACTGCACTGCAGCCTGGGTGACAGAGTGACACTCTTGTCTAAAAAAAACCCTTTAATTTTAGAATAGCTTTAAATTGATGAGGAAATTGCAAAGCTCATACAGAAATGCCACCCAGTTTCCCCTGTTACCAATGTCATACGTTTGGTTTGCAACAATCAATGAAAAAATTTTGATGTTATCATTAGCTAGAGTCCGCACTTTATCCTGACTTTCTTAGTTTTCTTTCATGTCCTCTCCTGTTCCCTGATCCCATCCAGGATACTACACTTAGCTGTCGTGTCTTGGCTGTGATGGTTTGAGACGTAACTTGTTTTTGATGACATTGACAGTTTTGAAGGGTATTGATTGGGTGTTTGCTAGGAGTGGAATTTGTCTGATTTTTTTCTCACAGTTAGACTGGGGAGGAGACCACAGAGATAAAATGCCCTTCTCATCACAGGACATGACTTATCACTACTGATGCTGGTCTTGATAAAGTATGTACCTGGCTCAGTTACTGTCTGTCAGGCTTCTCCACTGTGAAGTTAATCCTTTCCTCCTATTTCTATACTCTTTTCTTTTCTTTTCTTTTTTCTCTTCTCTTTTCTTTTCTTTTCTTTTCTTTCTTTTCTTTCTTTTTCTTTCTGATGGAGTTTCACCCTTGTTACCCAGGCTGGAGTGCAATGGCGCGATCTCGGCTCACCGCAACCTCCGCCTCCTGGGTTCAGGCAATTCTGCCTCAGCCTCCCGAGTAGCTGGGATTACAGGTGCACACCACCATGCCCAGCTAATTTTTGTATTTTTAGTAGAGACGGGGTTTCACCATGTGGACCTGGAGGGTCTCGATCTCTTGACCTTGTGATCCACCTGCCTCGGCCTCCCAAAGTGCTGGGATTACAGGCTTGAGCCACCACACCCGGCCTACTAGGGCAGATTCTTTAAATAAATTATTTGGAATTCTGCATGGGCAAGTTGTCTACTCTTCCCCATTTATGTTCTTCTTTAGTCATCAATATGGATGCGTGGATACTTTTATCTAACACTCCGTTGCTGTTCCGGTCATTGGGAGATCTTTTAGTTGGCTCCTGCGTCCCCCTCATAGACCTTAATCATTGTGGGTAATTTTCGTTCTTTTTTAAAGTACTTTTAACATTTCTGGCACTATAGGATACTCCAGGCTCATCTTGTATATTTCCTGTCTTAGTCTTAGAAGAATAAGCTGTTTATTCAAAGTACCCTGCTTCCTTTTATTGGAGAATTTATTGATATCAGAGATCAAGATCTGGGTGCAAGGTACTTGTTGACAACAATACTGGAGTATTGTTGCTTCTAGCTGCTCTCAGCTGAAAGAGCAAGGGGACATAGATGTGTACACTAGCCTGTGTATACAGACATATTTATAAATATTCCTGCATGTAAGCATCTGCATGTTGGGTGAACATGAGTTCATACTGACGTCTCCAACTTGAATCAGTTGCCACGTGGGTCATTGTAGCCTCCTCCCCTTGCACGTCTCTAAGTTCTCCAGCAGTAAGCAGGCTCCCACCACCTTGCATATATTTACTTATTGTTCAGTTCCAGGATACATATACAGCGGTTTGGAATTGTTAATGCCCCTTCCTCTATGGGAAACAACATTATCAACTATAGTAAAATACTTACGTACAGACCTTTGCCTTCGGTCTTAGAGATCCACTCATTTCTGGAGTTATTTAGGTCTGCACCTTTTTCTATCACCCCCTTCAGTGAAGCTGTTTCATAATTTTTAATGCAGTTAGATTCTTTTTAGTCTGACTGCTCTTGAAAAGAGATAAATGAACGGGAAGATGAAGACTCAGCCATGAGGGAACGAGGGAAAAGCTTGTGAACAATTATTTTCTAGCTACTGAATGTTTGGTGGCGCCATGCTGCTGGATGATCGTATTGTAATTTCGCATTTGCTTGCTTTTGTTCCCATCCATTTGCTGTGGGCTGAATGTGTCCTCACATAATTCATACTGAAGGTTAAAGGCCTAACTGCCAGTGTTATGGTATTTGAAGACAGGATCTTTGGCAGGTAATTAGGGTTAGATTAGGTCATGAGGATGGGGCCCTTATAATGGGATTATTGGCTTTACAGGAAGAGGAAGAGTGAGACAATCTGTGTGCTCTCATCAGCTGTCTGCAAGCTGGGAAGAGAGCCTTCATCAGGGACCAAATTGGCTGGCACCTTGATCTTGGACTTCTTACCTCAAGAACTGTTAGAAATATATTTCTGTTGTTTAAGCCACTCGATCCGTGGTATTTTGTCATAGCAGCCGAAGCTAATATACCATTATGTACAGAAAAAGTATAGGCATTCCCGTGCTGTCGAGAGGCTCTGACACTACATTTCCTAATTCCCTTTCTACCGTGAAACACCAAAAGGGCCGGGTGCGGGGGCTCAAGCCTGTAATCCCAGCACTTAGGGAGGCCGAGGCAGGTGGATCACGAGGTCGAGAGATCGAGACCATCCTGGTCAACATGGTGAAACCCCATCTCTACTAAAAAGTACCAAAAATTAGCTGGGCATGGTGGTGCACACCTGTAATCCCAGCTGCTCAGGAGGCTGAGGCAGGAGAATTGCTTGAGCCCGGGAGGCGGAGGTTGCGGTGAGCCGAGATTGCGCCATTGCACTCCAGCCTGGGTAACAAGAGCGAAACTTCCTCTCAAAAAAAACCAAAAACCAAAAAACACCAAAAGGACCCCTCTTTCTTCCACCACACCTGGGCTTAGGAGATCTGTCCAGGTCATGTTCTTGGTGGTGCATTTAGATGTGAGAACTCCAGGTTAAGGGTCTGACACGACTCTTGGCTAAAATACGCATTAGGATTGAGAGAATGTTTCTCAGTGGAAAGAGTATAATCACCTACCTGAAGGAAAAAACGGTCCCTTTCCCTAAATATTCTGAGGCTGCTTTAGAGCAGAAGAGCCTGTTTCTACAGCACGAAGCACCCTGAGAAGGAAGTAGGGAGTGGTGACATGGGTGGCCTCGGATCTAGGTCCCATCCCTACTCTTTAGCATGTGGCGCTGCCAGGCGTCGTGTGCTGCTGTGTGGATGGGGACAGCAGCGGGGTCCTGCCTGAGATGATGAATCTGGATGTGAGTGAGTGTTCCCAGGCCTAAGTGAAAGGCTTTCTTGAGGCAGATTTTTCCCTGGGATGCTGATAGTGGGTTTTAATGTCTCTCCTTTTGTCATTCAGTGTTGTGGCTTCTTTAGATTTTAGATTGATTATCACGTCTTCTTCCTGCAACTGTCTGCTCATATGTTACAAGCAGAGAAGTCACGGGAGCTGTAACCAGCCTAGGTGACCAGATGACATCCATTCGGGGCCCTTTCGCCTAGAGATGGGTGATTACAAAGAAAACCCCCTTAATCCCTGACAGAGGGCAGCTTCTTTTCATTGTCTCTCTTTTATGTTTCTTCCTGTTTCCTCTTCAGTTTTTTTTCTGCTTTCCTTGCAGTGATTTTTTTTTCTTTTATTGTCTTTGTCATTTTACAGCTGGCACCGTTCTGATAGGAAGGTCTGCTTCCTGCCATCCTCAGGAAGTCAGAGAACAGGGTAAATTCGTCCAGGGCTTCCCCCAACGATCCCCACTGGTGTGACTCAGAGAAGCCTCCCAGGAGCGATCTACCCAGCAAAATAAATTGCACTTTGGTTTTTAATACAACGACTTGCATAAACTGAGCCCCTAAGAGAAAACAAAGACATTTAAATACTGTTTTCTTTTTGCAGTTTGCTCTGTGGCCATCCGTTAACCAAGCAAGTGGAAGCGCATGTGTTAATGTTCAACGCCGGGGTTGGTTTCTGGAGGACTGTTTTGGACGGCACAGTTCAGGGTAGGTTAATGTTTAATGCAGAAGTACTTAGATCAATATTTGGTATAGAGTAAGGGTGTTTAAGAGTTAATCACATTAGCATTATTATTGCAAACTAGAAATTGCTCCCGGGTTGCATATTGTGAGATAGTAAGGCGGAGGCGAGGGACCCAGTGTCAGTATTGGCTTTAGGGAGAAGAAAATAAACTGGGATCACTCTTGTTGCATTAGTGGTACAAGAAAAGAGTTGATGGACCTGGAAGTAGATCCCAGAGCGTAGGTTTAGGCCTAAACATTTGCAACTAGGAAGTTTGAAACTGACTCATCTAAGGGAAGGCAGGGCTGTGTTAGATAGTCCCTGAAAGCCTTTTTGCCTTTAGAATGTCATTGTATGTATGTTCCCCTCCACCTGGAGTAGGATGGGGGTGGAAGGTAGGCATGAATGGCTCTGGGGGTTCTGTAGAGGAGAGGGAAAGAAGTAACTCCAAACTGGATATGGTGGCTCACGCGTGTAATCCCAGCACTTTGGGAGGCCAAGGCAGTTGGATCACGAGATCAAGACTTCAAGACCAGCCTGGCCAAGATGGTGAAACCCTGTCTCTACTAACAATACAAAAATTAGCCAAGTGCAGTGACAGATGTCTGTCATCCCAGCTACTCAGGAGGCTGAGGCAGGAGAATTGCTTGAACCTGGGAGGTGGAGGTTGCAGTGAGCTGAGATCGGGCCACTGCACTCCAGCCTGGTGACAGAGCAAAACTCCATCTCAAAGAAACAAAAAAAACCCTGACTCTTTTTTCCTGGTTTGGATTATCTTATCTTTTTTTTTTTTGGCATTCCCAGGATGAGGTGGTATCTCCATTTGCTTCTGCAACTGGCTTTTGTTAAACACAGACCACACCTCTTCAGCTGAGCTTGTTGTCACACCCTTAGGGGCTCAGTTGCAACTCAGGACAACAGGCAACAGCCAGAGGAAGGAAGAAAGTAATAATCTGTAAAATTAGGTAATGGTCCTGCTCAGAAATTTTTTGTTTTTCGAGACGGAGTTTCGCTCTTGTTACCCAGGCTGGAGTGCAATGGCGCGATCTCGGCTCACCGCAACCTCCGCCTCCTGGGTTCAGGCAATTCTCCCGCCTCAGCCTCCTGAGTAGCTGGGATTACAGGCACGCGCCACCATGCCCAGCTAATTTTTGTATTTTTAGTAGAGACGGGGTTTCACCATGTTGAACAGGGTGGTCTCGATCTCTTGACGTCGTGATCCACCCGCCTCAGCCTCCCAGAGTGCTGGGATTACAGGCGTGAGCCACTGCGCCTGGCCCTCTGCTCAGAAATATTTGAGCGTGCACACCAGGTTCAATCTATTTGCACCACCGACCCCCACAGCTGTAAACACATTCCTAGAGAGAGGAAGCAAATATAACAGAGATTTCATCCCGGAGCAAAGGGGAGAGTGTCGGGTGGGCATCTGTTTTCTGAGATAGCCTTTTTTTTTAATGTTAATTTCTGCATGATTAACATCCTGTGTTATTTTTCCTACATTCTTTTGTTAGCCCATTCTGATCCATGCATTCCACTCTGGCACCAAAGTTCTTGTTCAGGTCACCTTTGATCTCCGTCCTGCCTCTTGCAGTGATGCTCCAGTCTCTGTCTGCTTAATGGCAGCCTTTGGCTTCCTTGTCCCCTCCTTCCTTCTTGCAGCCCCACCTCTCTGGGCTTCTGGGACTCGAGGCTTTCCGGGTTTCCTCCCATCCCCTGGCCACTCAGTTGTCTTTGCCTGCCTCTCCTGTTTTCCTTGCCTTCTTAGTGTCGGCGTGCTAGAGCACAGATTCTCCTTCTGAATGTGGAAAAAGCAGGTGACGATTCAGTGGGTCTGGGGTGGAGCCCACGATTCTGCCTTTCTCCCGTGCTCCAGCGCGATGCTGTTCCTGTGGGGCCGAGAAGCCACTGCAGCTCGGCAGGAGGTCCCTCCACGCTTCTCCATCTTCGTGTCTTCCCAGCTGAGCTCCTCTAGTCCCTGGACTTAAATAACACCTCAGCTCTTACTGGTGAATTCTCACCCAACGTGGGTCAAAACCCAGAGTTGTACTCAGGCCCATGACTCCCTGTGGTTTGGCTCCTGCCCATTCCTCTGCCCTTAGCTGCTGTCTTCTCCCCGTCTCCCAGCCGGCTCTGGCCAAGTCTGCCTTCCCACTGCTTCTCCGACTTGCCTGGCACATTTCTCCCTCCTGAGTTTTACACTTGCTCTTCTCTCTACCTGGCCCTCACACGGCTCGTGGAGATCTCAGCTTCTCTTTCAAAGCTGATGTTCCCTTCCCAGCCAGGGCTTTCTTACCTGTCTACCTGGAACAGACCTTCACCACCACTTCTATCACCTCTCTGTCACCTGCCCCAATTCATTTTCTTATCATGCTCTGTGAGTTTCTTACTCATCCTCACTCTCCATACCAGAGTGGGAGTTCCATGGGAGAAGGACTTTGTCTCCCATTTAACTGCTGTAGAAGGCTACCTAGCATGGTGATAGGCTCCCGGTAAGAACTTGTTAGTAGTTCCGTAAAGCATTGGTATGAGCATGTCCCAGATGAGCTGATGACCACCGATACTACCATTGCATTCCCGCGTTCATAATGGTCTGGGTGTCAGGTTATATGGGTGTCAAGTATCATGAACTACTGAAAGAACCTAGATGGATAGAACACAGAAATGATGCCTTTATACCCCAGGAAGACCCAACAGTTTGATGGCAGACTAGAGAAATGAACGTGTCATAGTGCTTTGAATTTGAAAAAGGTGATAGAAATTGAAGGTATCTCATTGCAGTAGGTAGGTGACATCTGTGCAGTGAAATCATGACCAGTAAGTGCCTGTTCACACCCTGTAAAGAGATACAGTTTCAGCGAAATTATCATTCCCCTGTGTATAAAGTTAATGTTGTGAATTCGAATTATATTGCTTTGTAATTATATTTAATGTGCAGGTATGTTTTGGTTTTATGGTAATATGAGAACTACGATAGTTTTATATTTGTACATTTTATGAGAAACGTTAAGTAAACGCTAAGAATCTTTGACAATTTACTTTTCTCTTTAAAGGCATCTGTATACTATACAAGCTTGTGAAAGACTAAAATAGGGACTAAGCAAGATTGAAGGTGTGGCTGAGGACAGGGAAAGGGAAAAGTTTTAAATTCCAAGACTGCTTGTAAAAAGCTATTGTTAACAAAATAAGAATAAGAGGTTGGACATGATGGCTCATGCCTGGAATCCCAGCTACTTGGGAGGCTGAGGCAGGAGGATCCCTTGAGCCCAGGAGTTCGAGGTTACAGTGAGCTATGATCTCACCACTGCATTCCCATCTGGGTGTTGGAGCAATACCTTGTTTCAAAAATGAAAAAGATAAAAAGATCTTGAGCGGGCCATTAAATTTTAGCATGCTTTCAGGACACTGAAAATTTAAAATATCCACATTCAGGCCGGGTGTGGTGAAACACTGTCTCTACTAAAATTACAAAAAGTAGCCGGGCGTGGTGGCAGGTGCCTGTAGTCCCAGCTACTCAGGAGGCTGAGGTAGGAGAATGTTTCAACCTGGTGAGATGGAGACTGCAGTGAGCTGGGAGGTTGTGACACTGTGCTCCAGCCTGGGTAGCAGAGTGAGACTCAGTCTCAAAAAAAAAAAAAAATTCACATTCATATGAGTATGAAGTTATACTGACAAACCCTAAAAAGCTAAAATATATCATTCTTTTTTGTTTATATAATTAAAACTTCAATTTTGGCTTCCCAATCTAATTTCTGGTTATTGAAAAATGTGAATCGTGAAACTTCCTTGCTGGAAACATCTATATATTATAAAATATTTAAATGTAAAAATAATGGAGTGGATGGCTTTTACTCACCAGTTCTAGGGTCTGGCTTAGGAAGGGATGTAGGCAGGGACCCCCCCAATTCTAACTTGTGCCCCAGTCTCTCCTGCTTTCCTCTGGCTCTTAGAGATCAGAGAGGAAGGGATTCTGCACTTGTGAAATGGGGCCAAGAAGGAGACACATTCTTTTTTTTTGAGACATGGTCTCGCTCTGTTGCCTAGTCTGGAGTGGCATGATCTTGGCCAACTGCAACCCTCTGTCTTCCAGGTTCAAGGGATTCTCCTGCTTCAAACTCCCAAGTAGCTGGGATTACAGGCGCACACCACCATGCCTGGCTAATTTTTGTATTTTTAGTAGAGACTGGGTTTCACTGTGTTTGCCAGCCTGGTCTCGAACCCCTGACCTCAAGTGATCCACCTGCCTTGGCCTCCAAAGTGCTGGGATTACAGGTGTGAGCCACAAGGCCCAGCCACATTCCTTTTTTTTTTTTTTTTTTTAAAGACAGGTTCTCTCTCTGTTTCCCAGGCTTGAGTGTAATGGTGTAATCATGTCTCATTGCAGCCTCGACCTCCCAGGCATAAGTGATCCTCCTATCTCAGCTGCCTGAGTAGTTGGGACTACAGGCACGTGTCTCCATGCTCGGCTATTTTTTTTTATTTTGGTACTTTTTGTAGGGACAGGGTTTTACAATGTTGCCCAGGCTGGTCTTGAACTACTGGGCTAAAGTAATCCACTTGCCTCGGCCTCCCAAAGTGTTGGGATTATAGGCATGGGACACAGCTACTGGCCAGGAGACACAGTCTGGCTTTGAAAGGGGACATGAATGGCCCTTCTCTCTCACACATTTCATTTAAATGTATGTGTTTGGGCCGGGCGCAGTGGCTCAAGCCCATAATCCCAGCACTTTGGGAGGCCGAGGCGGGTGGATCATGAGGTCAAGAGATCGCGACCATCCCGGTCAACGTGGTGAAACCCCGTCTCTACTAAAAATACAAAAAATTAGCTGGGCATGGTGGCGCGTGCCTATAATCCCAGCTACTCAGGAGGCTGAGGCGGGAGAATTGCCTGAACCCAGGAGGCGGAGGTTGCGGTGAGCCGAGATCACACCATTGCACTCCAGCCTGGGTGACAAGAGCGAAACTCCGTCTCAAAAAAAAAAAAAAAAAAATTTTGGGCTCCTACACAGTGTTACCGTCCACATTTTAATAGCCACACTATACAATATAGAGTAGGTTTCTGTGGCAAAATCCAGGTGCCTGTCATTTATAGCGTAGTCTCTCTGGTCCCCCTGCAAACAACTGACTCATGCATTTATGAGACTAGCTTGGATCTGAGAGGGCAGCATGGCAGGGACACTCCCCCGGTAGCTCTGGATTTTGCAATCATTTGGCTGAATTTGCTCATGATGTACATTTCCTCACTTCTTTCCCTGTTGAGGACAAAGATGGGATAATTTTCCCTGATTGGATCTGTTGTTTTGAGTGACTGAGAAGTGACAGGCTTTGCTGAATGCACAGCATATTCCAAGGGAGAATACTGAGCTTTGGAATTCACTTTGCAGATGTCTCTGAGGATGTTCTGGCAACCAGGCTTGTCATAGCTGGCATTGCTGGAATTCCACATGGTCCAAGTCTCCCTTAAGAAATGCTTGATATCCCCAGGGCCTAATTTCTTCTTTCAGAACATACAAACCTTGTGGCGTGGAGGTTGGAGGTGGCAAGGAAAGCCTCCATGAGGCTGTGGATCTGGTTCGCATGTTTTAAACAGTTCTAAATATTGGAACTGGAGGTACCTGAAGGATGGGTATTTGTTATGGAAAACTTGAGTTTTTATTTTTCTTTTACAGTGTTCACATTTTAAAACAGTTTAGAGAGCTGTGTGCATTGAGCATGCTTTATTAGTTTGTTAATTTATTCATTCATTCATTCACTCACTCACTCATTCATTCATTTATATGTGGATGCCAGAAATGTGGATAGGAGGAAGGCCTGGCTGAGGAGTGATACTTCCACTGGGCTCTGACAGATAAGAGCTTGTTTTGCTGGCACACTGGTGCTGTGGGACAGAGTGACACACTGTGGTCCACAGCCCTCCAGTGACCATGTCAGCCAAATTGAACACAAACTGTGGGAGGCAGAAAAGTGAAAATGTGATCTCTACTCAAGAAAGTGCAGGTCTTAGAGACAGAAAGTCTGGGCCTAAATCTTGGTGCTGTCCCTCATCCAAGTGAAAGGCCTCAGAGGAAATTACCTGCCAGAGTTTATACATCTCTAAAGTGGAGAAAACAGGTGCTGTGAGGATCCCATCAGACAAGACAATACAGAGAAAGCGCCATGGCTAGCCCCTTGGATGGATGGTGTGTGTGTCTGACTCAGAATTGGTAGAAAAAGCTTGAAACGTGGTTCTGGGACAAAAGTAATCTACCAGCAAAGCCGCGGCTGGAGAGCCTGTGCTGAGCGGTGTGCTGCTGGTTTGTGCTGGAATGCCAGGGCAGAGGTGGGAGCTGCCTCCAGGAGGTGAGCCTCAAAGAAAGAACAGGATTTTCATAGGTGAAGGGACACAGATTTTTTACTGGAGGAGAAACAAAAATGTCTAAAATAAAGGTTATAAAAATAGTGTGGGCTGGGCGCAGTGGCTCATGACTGTAATCCCAGCACTTTGGGAGGCCGAGGCGGGTGAATCACTTGAGGTCAGGAGATAGAGGCCATCCTGGCCAACATGGTGAAACCCCGTCTCTACTAAAAATACAAACATTAGCTGGGCTTGGTGGCCTGTGCTTGTAGTCCCAGCTACTCCAGAGGCTGAGGCAGGAGAATTGCCTGAACCCTGGAGATGGAGGTTGCGGTGAGCAGAGATCGCGCCACCGCATTCCAGCCTGGGACAGAGCTACATTCTGTCTCAAAAAAACCTAAAAAACAGCTGTGGCTGCACAGTGTAAGAGCAGAAGCTTCTTCTGTTGGGTACTTGCAAAAATACTCCTTCCTTTTGGTAGCTTTGTCTAATGGTATTAATGCCAACAGTGTGAACTCAAGCATAAGGTGTGCCCTGGGTTTGAGAGCTTCTCAGTGCTGAGTTGACTGCACAGTCACCAGTGACAGCACTCAGAAATCTGAGCGGCGGGTAATTTCTTTATTGGACGTTCCGGCTTCAGTGTACATTTAGGTGAGTATCATATGTCAGGGATGGCAAGTGCATTTTATTGTGTCTGCACTAACCAACCAACTGGGAGTGACTGCAGGAGTGCAGTGTGGAGGAGGATTCTGACGCCAGATTTCTGCTTAGAGAGGAAATGGTAATAAGCCGTTATTGATAGAATCTGAGCTAAGGCTTCATAGAGGAAACTACAGCACACATGGCGTGGACCTGTCACCTCTGCTTGAGAGCGTTTCTGTATACATGGCAGTATGACAGTGTTCATTTATTTACCCAACAAATATTTATTACAGCTCCACTATGGACATAGCATTGTACTTTAGATTCTCAGCCCTCTGGCTTCTTAATTAGTTAATAAAATATTTCAGGATACTGGTGGTAATGCTGCTTGGTTAATTAGTGAGGTTTTTAGTCTTTTCCTCATAAGTCTTTAAAAATATTTATGAACAAAGCCAGCTTCCTGGTGTCCATAAATGCTACATTGAATTATTTCTCAGATCCCTGTTATTATTATTTTTTGAGAACAGGGTGTCTCAGTATGTCTCCCAGGCTGGAATCCGGTGGCATGATTATGGCTCCCTGAAGTCTTGACCTCTCTGGGTTCAGCTGATCTATCTCAGCCTCCCGAGTAGCTGGGACTATAGTCACATACCACCACGCCCACTCATTTTTGTATTTTTCCTTTTCTTTCTTTCTTTTTTCCTTTTGAGACAAAGTTTTGCATTTGTTGCCCAGGCTGGAGTGCAATGGTGTGATTTCAGTTCATTGTAGCCTCTGCCTCCTGGGTTCAAGCGATTCTCCTGCCTCAGCCTCCCTTATAGCTGGGATTATGGGCATGTGCCACCATAACCGGCTAATTTTGTATCTTTAGTAGAGATGTATTTCCATGTTGATCAGGCTGGTCCCAAACTCCCTACCTCAGGTGATCCGCCTGCTTTGGCCTCCCAAAGTGTTGGGATTACAGGTGTGAGCCACCATACCCAGCTATAATTTTTTGTATTTTTCCTAGAGATGGGGTCTCCCTATGTTGCCCAGGCCGGTCTCAAACTCTTGGGCTCAAGAAATCTGCCTGCCTCAGCCTCCCAAAGTGCTGGGATGACCAGCGTGAGCCACCGTGCCTGGCTGATCCTTGTCACTTCATTGAGCACACAGTATGTGATTTTCCTAATTACTTTATGAAGTCCTCACACTTTAGAGACAGGAAAACAGAAATTTAAAAACTTGTCTAGAACCGATATTGGACTTGAGCCAAATGTTAGAAATGTTTCTTGCTTTTGCATCCTGGTATCAGGCTCCATGACTTGTCTTCAGAATTGTAAACTTCTGTAGCTTAGCTCTGCATTGGTGGGAGAACTTTGAGAAATCATATTAAGGCTCAAGAGGTGAAAAAGAAGAATGATTTATCTAACACTTATTTTTGGACATGAACTCTGTATTTTTTTCGGTGACCATGAGGTATATAAAATATGAACCACTGGATTTATTAAAGGAATAAAAATTAATAAAAAATTAATAAAAATCCCAGCACTTTGGGAGGCCGAGGTGCGTGGATCACAAGGTCAAGAGATCGAGACCATCCTGGTCAACATGGTGAAACCCCGTCTGTACTAAAAATACAAAAAAAAAAATTAGCTGGGCATGGTGGCGCGTGCCTGTAATCCCAGCTACTCTGGAGGCTGAGGCAGAAGAATTGCCTGAACCCAGGAGGCGGAGGTTGCGGTGAGCCAAGATTGCGCCATTACACTCCAGTCTGGGTAACAAGAGTGAAACTCTGTCTCAAAAAAAAAAAAAGAAAAAAAAATCATATGAACACTGTAAATTAAATGATCATGTATGTGCTAATCAGTTTGGAGAAGTGGGATCAGGGGAAGTGAGAGCTTCCATGGGGAAAGGAGGTCGGTAGACTTCCAGGGGGAGGTGGGAGCTTCGTGGGGGACAGCCAATTGGTGCCCATGCTCCCAAGGCCAGGCAATGTGGATTAGATGAGTTAAGTCCCAGTGACTCCAGATTTTCTTTTTTTTTTTTGAGATGGAGTTTCGCTCTTGTTACCCAGGCTGGAGTGCAATGGCACAATCTTGGCTCACTGCAAACTCCGCCTCCTGGGTTCAGGCAATTCTCCTGCCTCAGCCTCCTGAGTAGCTGGGATTACAGGCACATGCCACCATGCCCAGCTAATTTTTTGTATTTTTAGTAGAGACGGGGTTTCACCAATGTTGACCAGGATGGTCTCGATCTCTTGACCTCGTGATCCACCCGCCTTGGCCTCCCAAAGTGCTGGGATTACAGCCTTGAGCCACCGCGCCCAGCCCAGATTTTTCTTTTCTTTTCTTTTCTTTTCTTTTCTTTTCTTTTCTTTTCTTTTCTTTTCTTT
>CM052655.1:995835-1043363 GCA_028533165.1 Leontopithecus rosalia
GATTTGGGAAGGATTCCCTCTTTTTGGATTATTTGGAATAGTTTCAGAAGGAATGGTACCAGCTCCTCTTTGTGTGTCGGGTAGAATTTGGCTGTGAACCCATCTGGATCTGGGCTTTTTTTTGGGTGGTAGGCTCTTAATTGCTGCCTCGACTACAGACCTTGTTATTGGTCTATTCAGGGTTTTGACTTCTTCCTGGTTTAGGCTTGGGAGGATGCAAGGGTCCAGGAATTTATCCATTTCTTCCAGGTGTACTAGTTTATGTGCATAGAGTTGTTTGTAATAATCTCTGATGTTGGTTTGAATTTCTGTGGAATCTGTGGTGATTTCCCCTTTATTGTTTTTTATTTCATCTGTTTGGTTATTCTCTCTGCTTCTTTTATTAATCTGGCTAGTGGTCTGTCTATTTTGTTGATCTTTTCGAAAAACCAGCTCCTGGATTTATTGATTTTTTTGAAGGGCTTTTGTATCTCTATCTCCTTCATTTCTGCTCTGATCTTAGTTTTTTCTTGTCTTCTGCTAGGTTTTGAGTTTTTTTGATCTTGCTCCTCTAGCTCTTTCAATTTTCACGATAGGGTTTCAATTTTAGATCTCTCCTTGCTTCTCAGGTGGACACTAATTGCTGTATATTTTACTCTAGAGACTGCTTTAAATGTGTCCCAGAGATTCTGGTATGTTGTGTCTTCGTTTTCACTGGTTTCGAAGAACATCTTTATTTCTGCCTTCATTTCATTGTTTATCCAGTCAACATTCAAGAGCCGGTTGTTTAGTTTCCATGAAACTGTGTGGTTCTGAGTTGGTTTCTGAATTCTGAGTTCTATCTTGATTGCACTATGGTCTGAGAGACTGTTTGTTATGATTTCAGTTGTTTTGCATTTGTGGAGGAGTGATTTACTTCCAATTATGTGGTCAATTTTAGAGTAGGTGTGATGTGGTGCTCAGAAGAATGTGTATTCTGTGGATTTGGGGTGCAGAGTTCTGTAAATGCCTATGAGGTCTGCTTGGTCCAAATCTGCGTTCAAGTCCTGGATATCCTTACTGACTTTCTGTCTCGTTGATCTGTCTAATACTGACAATAGGGTGTAAAGTCTCCCACTATTATCGTGTGGGAGTCTAAGTCTCTTTGTAAGTAATTAAGAACTTGCCTTATGTATCTTGGTGCCCCTGTATTGGGTCCGTATATATTTAGGATCGTTAGCTCTTCTTGTTGCATCCATCCTTTTACCATTATGTAATGTCCTTCTTTGTTTCTTTTGATCTTTGTTCCTTTAAAGTCTATTTTATCAGAGACGAGAATTGCAACTCCTGCTTTTTTTTTTTTTTGCTCTCCATTTGCTTGGTAATTCGTCCTCCATCCCTTTATTTTGAGCCTTTGTGTATCCTTGCATTTGAGATGGGTTTTCTGGATACAGCACACCAATGGGTTTTGGCTTTTTATCCAGTTTGCCAGTCTGTGTCTTTTGATTGAGGCATTTAGTCCATTTACATTTAGATTTAATATTGTTATGTGTGAATTTGATACTGCCATTTTGATGCTAGCTGGCTGTTTTCCCTGTTAGTTGATGGAGTTTCTTGAACTTTTTTAGTAAGAAGAAAAGATGGAAAATGATTTATAATCATTTAATCTCACTGTCAATCTCACAAACAACTGATTTCTTGAGGTAAAAATTTTGGAGACATTATGTTCAGATATTAGTGTTAAAATTTTTGAAGCAAGATTGTGCATAAAAAAGGCTGAAAATGTTTTGAGAAGAAAATGAACAGCAGAGTAACAAAGAAAAACGGTGAGCACCAGAATTCCTTAGCTCTTATTTTCGTGGAAACGTACCTAGTTCTCAAATGCTGGTAACTGGAACATCCTATTGGTTAAAAATAAACAGCATAAAGTTTTGGGAAACCAACTAATCTTAAAAAAAAAAAAAAAAACGCAACCAGAACAGCCCAAAACAGAATAACAAAGTCAGAATTATGAAGTTGTGCCAGAGGAGTCTGGTCATTACACAGTTTGTCTGCCCTCGGGCCAGGGTTCAAACCTGGTGTTGACAAATTCAGTGGCCACATGCGCTGAAGAGCATCCAGAAAGGCCTGCTTTGTCAGGGGAGGGCTGCCCTTCTGCACTTGGTTCTGAGGTGTCTTTGCTGTTTAAACTGTCTTGTTTTCTTTGACCTTGGAACTTTCCCCTTCCTAATTATTTCAGTCTTCATTTAAACAGATGTAATTCTAACCTAATGTCCTCTTTTTACCCCATCTCGCCCTGGTAGCTGGAACAGTGAACCATGGAGCTGTATTTCGGTGAATATCAACATGTACAGCAGGAATATGGGGTCCATCTGAGACTTGCAAGTGACGATACCAAAAAATCAAGGGGTTCCCAGAACTCCAAGACAGGCTCCTACGGTGTCAGTATTAGGGTCCAGGGAATTGATGGTCACCCCTACATAGTCCTGAATAACACAGAACGGTGCCTAGCAGGCACAGCATTTCCACCTCCGGTGATAAACAACCTGCCTCTACATTCCAGCAATGGTTCTGTGCTAAAGGAGAACAGTGAAGAAGAACTGCAGCTTCCAGAAAATCCATACGCCCAACGTAGCCCACTAAGAAACCTGAAACAGCCCCCTCTCCATGAGGGCAAGAATGGGGTGCTAGATCGCAAAGAGGAGTCCGTGAAGCCATCTCCTGTCCTCAACTTTCAGAGGCATCCAGAGCTTTTGCAGCCCTATGACCCTGAAAAGAATGAGTTACACTTACAAAATCACCAGCCTCCTGAGAGTAATTGGCTAAAAACGTTGACAGAAGAAGGCATCAGCAATAAGAAACCTTGGACTTGCTTTCCTAACCCTAGCAGTTCCCAGCCTACCAGTCCCTCCTTGGAAGACCTGGCCAAATCTGGTGTGACAGCTATTCGTTTATGCAGCTCTGTGGTCATAGAGGACCCCAAAAAGCAGACCTCAGTGTGTGTAAATGTTCAGAGCTGCACCAAAGAGAAGGTGGGAGAGGAGGCCCTTTCCACTAGTGGGAGGCCCCTCACTGCCCACAGCCCACAGGCCCACCCGGAAACCAAGAAGACCAGGCCAGATGTGCTTCCCTTCCGGCGACAGGATTCAGCGGGACCTGTCCTGGATGGAGCTCGGTCCCGGAGGTCCTCCTCGTCATCGACGACTCCCACTTCAGCCACCTCTTTGTACAGGTTTTTACTGGATGATCAGGAATGTGCCATCCACGCCGACAATGTCAATCGTCATGAAAACAGAAGGTATATCCCCTTCCTGCCAGGAACTGGACGGGATATTGATACGGGATCAATTCCTGGTGTGGAGCAGTTAATTGAGAAATTTGATCAAAAACCTGGGCTTCAGAGAAGAGGCAGGTCTGGGAAGCGAAACAGAATCAATCCAGATGACAGGAAAAGGTCCAGAAGCGTGGACAGCGCCTTTCCTTTCGGCCTCCAAGGGAACTCGGAGTACCTGACCGAATTCAGTAGGAACCTGGGCAAGTCAAGCGAACACCTCCTCCGGCCTTCCCAGGTGTGCCCGCAGCGGCCGCCGGCTCCGGAGCGCCGTGGGAAACAGAGCGTGGGACGAACCTTTGCAAAGCTGCAGGGAGCACTGCACAGGGCTCCCCAGCAGAACGCAGGCGGGAAAGCTCTGGAATCCAAAGGTAGTCAGGAAAGTACAGTGATCCGTGCTCCCTCCCTTCTTGCACAGAGTAAAAAGGAGGAGGACGTGAAAACAGCCACAGCTACACTGATGTTGCAGAACCGGGCGGCAGCAGCTTCGCCTGATTCTGGTGCCAAGAAAATTTCTGTGAAGACTTTTCCTTCGGCCTCGAATACTCAGGTAACACTAGTGTGATTCCTGTTTTTATTCTTTTTTTTTTTCTTTTTCTCTTCTAAGTAATCTAATGATGTACTCATGCTGCTGGAGGCCCTGGGAATTTTTTTTTTTTTTTTTTTTTTACTTTCATGAATACTCATTATTTATTTAGAAAAGTTTAAAAAGCTCCCAATGAGTTCATTAGTTATCAAACTCACATGAGTTAGATACACTCTGCTTTGGTTTTCACCTTCATAATAAGTCAGCAAAAGTGGACATTTATCTGACTGGACATTTCCCATTAGCCCAAACTGAAACAGATGCCAAACACTCTAGATTCTCTATGGTGCACAGTATCTGGAGTCACACCCATTTTAGAGACAAGCTAGTGCAATCAAGTGATTTTCAGTCACAGAGCCGAGGCCTAGAAATGACTTGTACATGTGAGTAGCTAGAACCAGGACAACAACTCCAGAACCTGGGACCACGTCAGAGTTGTTCGTACAACAACTGACACATTTCAGGTGGAAAAAACAAATCACGTGACTGAAACCCAAAATTCCAATTACGTAACTGTTTTATATTAGCTTCCTATGTATAAAGCCACAGTCCTGTATCAGGAAGCACACAGCTGATCTGTTTCAGCATCCAGTTCTATCCTTCCTACTCACAATGTCCTACTGCCGATTGTACCGTTTAGTGGGTTCTTTGAAGTTCAGCTGGATTCCCATTGTGATCTCTCTGTAAAGTAACTTGGCACATGTTATAGAGAAGCTCACTTTTTCTGTTGGTGTGTGCGTGAAATCTGAAAGTATGCAGAATTTGTTTCCACACTGAGGCTGAATGCTTAGGTTTGTGTAGACATATTAATTTTACTCATAAAATTGAGTGATTGGGTTAATTTCTAGCCTGAAAAATTCGGTTAATCTTCATTTAGGTTAATTGTCAAGTGATAGAATCTAAATGGTGCATTTAGTGTTTTGATGGTAACAATAAATAATGATATTGATAACATGGTTAAAAGGTAGCTAAGCGCCAGGCACTGTTTGTTATATATCACAGGACTCCACCAACCCCGTGCAGGTAGAATCTATTAATCTCAATTTACAGGTGAGAAAATGGAGGTGAAGAGAAGGTAAGTGACTTCCCCAGGATTGCAAAGCAGGTAAATAAATATTGTGGCTGGCTCCAAGGAGGATGCTCACTAGAGGCATCGTTTTTAAAAAGTAGAAACGTGTTTGGAAGCCTCTGGAAGCTTCATCCTTATGGTCTAACAACAGACCTTTTGTTGCAGGCCACACCAGATCTCTTAAAGGGCCAGCAAGAGCTCACTCAGCAAACCAATGAGGAGACGGCCAAGCAGATTCTCTACAATTACCTCAAAGAAGGGTTAGTGATTTTCCCTCTGCAAGAGCAAAGTATTGTTGTTTCTGTTGGGACTCTTAATTTCCCTTTCTGAGCACTTAATGGATACCTTCCCTTCTTGCGTGTTGGAAGGTTAAAACTCAACGTTGGAGTTCTCATGACAGCATTTGTCTTGTGTGGTATGGGGTGGGGGCTTTGGGAGGGGTGTGTAGGAAAGGACACCATACTTTAAACATTAAAATGAATACATTTTTAAGACGACCCTTTACTGTTTCAAAATCAAATTTAAAGATAGGAAAAGTATCTGCTCTTCAGGTTTGAGGAGTGTGCTGTCACCTTAAGTTCTTCCACGCATGCGGTGGTCCTTTAGAAGTTACAAATAAAAACACCTCGCCTCCCCAGAGTCAACATTGGCCAAGAGCCCCTGCTTCCATTATTTTTAAAGCGGGTGTGAGTTGCTTAAAAGCAGTGCTTATCTTGGTAGCTGAGTTGGAGTAATCCGGGTTTCAGTCCTCACTTAGATACGAACTGTGCTGGAACTCTAGCGAGGAATTTGAAGTTTCTGTTTTAGTTCTCTCATCAGATATGATTAAGAAGGAAGAAAAAAGCTTTGCAGCCTACATGACTGAAAACCAGCCAGTTGGCAGATCCTCACTGGTATCAAAATACTGTATATTTTTGTATTGTGCCTTACAATTATTTGTCAGTTTTAGAGCTAACAAAATAGTAAGGCTCAAAATATAAGATAGGGCATCTTTTGAAAAGGAAAAAAAAGGTAACCCAAAAGATTAATCTGGCTAAGAACTGATTATTAGTATCTCCATGTGGAAGGCTTTTCCATGTTAAGATTAAAGTGGAAGAAATTTTGACTTTTAAAATTCATTAATTTTTCTGTTTGTTTGCTTTTTGAGACAGTCTTACTCTGTTGTCCAGGCTGGGGTACAGTAGCATGATCTTGGCTCACTGCAACCTCCACCTGCCAGGTTCAAGAGATTCTCCTGCCTCAGCCACCCGAGTAGCTGAGGTTATTGGTGTGCACCACCATGTCCGGCTGCTTTTTGTGTTTTTAGTAGAGACAGGGTTTTGCCATATTGGCAAGGCTGATCTCGAACTACTGACCTCAAGTGATCCGCCCACATTTGCCTCCCAAGGTGCTGAGATTACAGATATGAGCCACTGTGCCTGGCCAAAATTCATTAGATTCTTTTATATATTTATTTTTTGGCACATGATTTATTGAGACATTGGTAAGACAGTCTTTAGTGAGAGGTGAAGTTTATTTTAAATATTGTTCTTCTAATTGCTAGGGTTGTGATAGAAGCTAATAAAACTTTGTATCTGAGTGTTACCTGTGAAAACCCAGAGAAAGGGCTGCCATGCTGACAATCTTGGCTTAGGGGTTTTATTGTTTTAAACATAGGTTGAACAAATTAAGATCACTGTAGATCATTCTTAGTGTAAAATTTAAATGTACAATGTGTTTGTGTGTGAGAGAGATATACGTACCTACTTCAAAGAAAAGAAGAAATCCTTTTGGTATGGACATGAGTCATCTGAATCAAACAATTAAATGACCAAATGTTCACTGGATGTTTTCTGCAACCTTACTAAGAAAGTGATTATGTTGCTCTCACATCTTGGGAAGTGGGAACTCCATCCCAAATTGAGTGGTAACACATAATAATTTATTTGAAGAAAAAGACACCATCCATCTTGCTCTCATGCTGATTTTGTCTGAAGCTTTTTTTTTCTTTTTCTTTTTTTTTGTGAGACCGAGTTTCGCTCTTGTTACCAGGGCTGGAGTGCAATGGTGCATTCTCGGCTCATTGCAACCTCCGCCTCCTGGGTTCAGGCAATTCTCTTGCCTCAGCCTCCTGAGTAGCTGGGATTACAGGCACGTGCCACCATGCCCAGCTAATTTTTTGTATTTTTAGTAGAGACGGGGTTTCACCATTGACCAGGATGGTCTCGATCTCTTGACCTCGTGATCCACCCGCCTCGGCCTCCCAAAGTGCTGGGATGACAGGCTTGAGCCACCGTGCCTGGCCTTGTCTGAAGCTTTAATTGATTCATAGCTCTTGCAGTGTATCTCCTTAAAGGACCTGTTGTGTGTGTGTCATGATACGTAAAATGTTCTGAGGCCAGTGGTTGTGTCCCTCATTGTTTTCTCTGCTGTCTGTTTTTCAGAAGCACCGATAATGACGATGCCACTAAAAGGAAAGTCAACTTGGTCTTTGAGAAAATCCAGACCTTAAAGTCTCGAGCAGCTGGGAGCGCACAAGGAAATAACCAAGTAAATTGAAGTTTTGTGTTTTGTAGAGTGCATTTAACATGGGATGTGGGAAGCAACTTACTGTTTCTTTAGTGTGGAAGTTTGTTTATAGCAGTAACTGAGAAGTTTCCTGAGTGGTGAGGAGTACTACTCACCATGCTTTTTTTTTTTTTTTTTTTTTGAGACGGAGTTTCGCTCTTGTTACCCAGGCTGGAGTGCAATGGGGTGATCTCGGCTCACCGCAACCTCTGCCTCCTGGGTTCAGGCATTTCTCCTGCCTCAGCCTCCTGAGTAGCCGGGACTAAAGACACGCACCACCGTGTCCTGCTAATTTTTGTATTTTTAGTAGAGACGGGGTTTCACCATGTTGACCAGGATGGTCTCGATCTCTTGACCTCGTGATCCACCCACCTCGGCCTCCCAAAGTGCTGGGACTACAGGCTTGAGCCACCACGCCCAGCTCCTACTCAGCATGTTTTTAATGTTAATTTGCACCCACCCTTTATTTTATTTTATTTTGAGACATAGTCTCTGTCATCTAGGCTGGAGTACAGTGGCTCTGCCTCCTGAGCTCAAATCATCCTCCCACCCCATCCTTCTGGAGGTGATCACATCCCGACTTCTATCACCTAGAGTAGTTTTCCCTTTCTTGACTTTTATATAAATACAATTTTACAATATATATTATTGTGTGTCTAGCTGCATTTCCTCAACACTCTGTCAGCAAGATTCATTAATGTTGCATGTACTGGTAGCTTTTTTTTGTATTGACATGTAGTTTTCCATTGCATTTGCATAACACAGTACATATCCTTCATGTACATTCCTGGTTTTGGACTATTAAAGCTACTTGAACATTATTATACTTTTTTGAGGGAAGGAGGTAAACACATTCACTCATTTCTCTCAAGAATATTCCTAAAAGTAATATTGCAGGGTTGCAAATGAGGCATTTGTTTAACTCGTAAAGTATAACTGTTTGTTCTTAGGGTGAGCACAGCCTTTGGCCTTGATGTTGAGATTGTCCTTGTGGGTCACAGACTAGGAGTGACCAGCCTGGGGAAGTCATGGTAGCCCTTCTGGGGACAATGACACTGATAGTGCCTCAAGACATGATAGAATTATCTGTGAGGAGAAGGGAAGCTGGGGTGTTCTCGGTTGAGCGAATAGCACGGACAGATATAAAGAGGCATGGGTTTGCCATGTTGAGAGGGAAATTTAGTGTGGGGGGAACACAGAGACAGGACGGACGGAGGAAGAGCCTGGTAGCAAGGACCTTGGAAGTCATGTAAGAAGTTTCCATTTTAGGCTGTGAAGGGGATGGGTTACCATTATTGAATTTTAAACAGACATGAATAACATTGTGTTTGTGAAAGTTGATTCCTTCTGCAGCTTTTGGAGAGAGGTAAGATTAGAGGAATAAAAAGCTGTTGCCTATGTAGGTGTGGTCCCTCACACTTGTAATTCTGGCACTTTAGAAGTTGTGGAGGGAGGGTTTCTTCAGTCCAGAATCTGAGACTACTGGATAATATAGTGAGGCCTTGTCTCTAGAAAAATTAAAAAATTAGCCAGGCATGGTGACACATGCCTGTAGCCCCAGCTACATGGGAAACTGAGGCAGAAGGATCACTTGAGCCCAGGAGGTGTAGGCTGCAGTGAGCTATGATTATGCCACTTCAGCCAGGGTTACAGAGTAAGACATTGTCTCTTAAAAACAACAACAGCTCATGCCTGTAATCCCAGCACTTTGGGAGGCCCAGGCGGGTGGATCACGAGGTCAAGAGATCGAGGCCATCCTGGTCAACATGGTGAAACCCCGTCTCTACTAAAAATACAAAGAAATTAGCTGAGCATGGTGGCGCGTGCCTGTAATCCCAGCTACTCAGGAGGCTGAGGCGGGAGAATTGCCTGAACCCAGGAGGCGGAGGTTGCAGTGAGCCGAGATTGCGTCATTGCACTCCAGCCTGGGTAACAAGAGTGAAACTTCGTCTCAAAAAAAAAAAAAAAAACAACAAAAAACAAAAAACCAACAACAACAACAAAAGCAGCTGCGAAATCAAGAGATGATGCGAAAATGAACTGAGGCCCTTAGACTTCCAGCCCCCATGACAGTTCCGTGACTGTTTAATTGCCATGTTTCCCTGCTCCTCTTCCCTCCCTCTTAGGTTCCAAATCTGGTTACTTGCTGGCAAAGTTCTGGAGTTTTATCTTTGTGGCATCCGTTAAGTGATTAGGAAAGAACGTAAGAACCGTCTCCCTTAGGGATGGAGACTATATTGGAAAATAGCGAAGCAGGTAGAGATTTCGTATGGGAAATAACAGTGTATCATTTCCCTCATTGGGTTGGATTTAGATTTCTAAAATGGAGTGTTCTCATTTTGCCTAAGAAAATTTCTGTTTCTGATCCTCTTCACAGGAGTAGGTGGGGAAGTACCTCATTCCAAGTTAATCCCACGCAACTCACACCTGGATTTAGGGATGTGTGAGCCAAGATGCTGCTGTTTCTAGCTTTGATTTCTGCTTTTGTTTCTTCCCCTCAGCTATTTGTAGTTTTCTAACCACTTTGCTGCAGGATTTTAGCCAAATCCTTTTGAGAGAATCATCCTGTTACTTTCATAGAAGAAAAAAAAAAGAAGAAGATCCATTAATATTCATACTCAGATCAGAGAGACTGTATTTCGTAGTAGACTCTCTTCAATCAGCTTCCTTTTTGTTATGGAAATATAACATCTAAGAGGAGAAAGCCAATTTAGTAACATAGTGTTATTTATTTCTTGCATGCAATCTATGCAGAGAGGGATGGACTCTCATTGGTGGTTACTGAGCAATAATCTCTAGTGTAATGCGCATTTTTGTAACATATATGTATAAGAAGTCTTGGGAACACAGAGGTGGGGGCTTTGGGTGTAACGTAGCAAACAGATGAGTCTTCAAAAATATCTTTTTATATTTTATTGGGGTATAGTTTATATAAAGTAAATTACACAAATTCTATCTATAGAGTTCATTGAATTTTTGACATAGGTTTGCATCCATGCAAATACCATCTAGATGAAGATACAGAATACTGCCATCATGCAGGTTTCCTGGGCTCCTTCTCCATAAACTGTACCCCCTCCTTCTGGAGGTAATCATATCCTGATTTCTATTACCTAGAGTAGTTTTGCCTGTCTTGAATTTTACATTAATAAAACTTTACAATATGTATTATAGCATGTATTCTTGTATGTCCACCCTCATTTCCTCAACAAAGTATCAGCAAGATTCATGAATGTTGCATGTGCTGGTAGCTATTTTGTGTTGAAACATAGTTTTCTGTTATTATCAGTCAACCTCGTGTATACTCTTAGTAGTCATGTCTGGTATTTGGTTGTTAGGTATGATGCCATATTGAACATTATTGTCTTTTTTTTGTAAACACATTCACTCATTTCTCTTGAGAATACATCGGAAGTATAACTTCTGGGTTGTAAATTAGGCATAGATTTAACTTTTTTTTTTTTTGAGACGGAGTTTCGCTCTTGTTACCCAGGGCGCATCTCGGCTCACTGCAACCTCCGCCTCCTGGGTTCAGGCAATTCTCCTGCCTCAGCCTCCTGAGTAGCTGGTATTACAGGCCCGCGCCACCATGCCCAGCTAATTTTTTTTTTTTTTTTTTTTTTGCATTTTTAGTAGAGACGGGGTTTCACCATGTTGACCAGGATGGTCTTGATCTCTTGACCTTGTGATCCACCCACCTTGGCCTCCCAAAGTGCTAGGATTACAGGCTTGAGCCACCACGCCCGGCCTAGATTTAACTGTTAAATGTTGCCAAATGATTTTACAAAGTGATTGAAACAATGTACAGTGCTGACAGCAGTGTGTGCCGGTCCCAGTGTTTATATCCTGTGTGACACAGACTCTCTTCTATTGCTTGGATCTACTTGTCTCTCCTTGTACCGTACACTTTAATGACTGTAACTTTACTAAGCCTTGAAACCTGGTAGCTTTATTCTTCTTCGAGATTGTCGTAGCTCTTTGAGGTTTTTTGTCTTTCCATATAAACTTTTATCAGTGTGTTAATTTCCACTAAAGCCCGTAGGAATTTTGATTGGGATTACATTGAATGAGTAGATCATTTGGTGGCACTGTTGTCTTCATGCTGTTGGTATTCTTGTTTGTGAACATGAGCTTTCTCCTACTTATTTATGTCTTCAGCATCTCCCAGCACTGTTCCGTCATTTTGTTGGAGAGGACTTAAAATTTTTCATTTAGTTGTAGTCCCTTCCCACTACTGTTCATTCCTTTCTGTACTTCTGTGTTTCCGTCTTGGACTGGTTTCCTCCAGGCTGGAAAACTGTTTTTTAAAAATATCCTGTAGTACTTTTCAGGGGCGTCGTTTGAGAATATCTGTCATTCACTCTCAGTGTTGAGGAACTCTAGTGTGACGATTATTCCAAGACATTGTCTTTTGACCCCAGTTGGCTCCATTGGAAAGCCGACCATTGTTCTTAGTGTTACTCTCTTGAAAGTGATGTGTCTTTTTCTCTCTCAGTGCTGTTAATATTTTACCTTTATTGCCAGTTTTTAGATTTGGACTTTGATATGTGTAAGAAGTGTGGTTTTTTATTTTTTTTTCCTTGGGATTCACTGAGCTATTGATAGGTTCATCAGATTTGAAACATTTGGGGCTATGATTTATTTGAATATTGCTTCTTTCACATTCTTCTGAATCACAGAAGAGCTGTCTCTCCCAGCTCTTCTCAGACTCCAATTACCTGTAGGTTAGAAATTTTGATGGCGTTCCTCATAGCTCTTGTGCTTTGTTCTCTCTCTCTCTCTCTCTCTGTGTGTGTGTGTGTGTGTGTGTGTGTGTGTGTGTGTGTGTGTGTGGTGCATCAGATATTCTGGATATTTTCTATTGTCCTTTCAACTTCATTAGTCTTGTTTTTCGGCTCTCAGTCTTACTTTAAGGCGTATTGTTTTAGACGTCTTTAAGAGAATGTGGGGTTTTTTTAAATCCTTTTTTAAAAGGATGGTACTTTTAAGAACTTTTCTTTGGCCAGGTGTAGTGGTTCACGCCTGGAGTCTCAGCACTTTGGGAAGCCGATTGTTTGAGGCCAGGAGTTTGAGACCAGCCTGGGCAACATAGTGAGATCCCATGTCTACAAAAACTATATTTAAAAATTGCCAGGCATGGTGGCTCATGCCTGTAGTCATAGCTGCTCAGGAGGCTGAGGTAGGAGGATTACTTGAGCCTAGAAGTTTGAGGATACAATCAGCTGTGATCTAGTGTGTTCTTAAATTTCAGATATTGTGTGTTGCTGTTTTAGAATGTCTACTTGGTTATATTTTTATAGACTCTAACTGTCTCTAGAACTTCATTTTAAAAATCCCTTTGTTGGTCCAGGGGTGGTGGGTCTCCCTGTAATCCCAGCACTTTGGGAGGCTGAGGCGAGTGGATCACCTGAGGTTGGGAGTTTGAGACCAGCCTGGCCGACATGGTGAAACCCCGTCTCTACTAAAAATACAAAAATTAGCCGGGCGTGGTGGCGCATGTTTGTAGTCCCAGCTACTCGGGAGGCTGAGGCAGGAGAATTGCTTGAACCTGGGAGGTGGAGGTTGCAGTGAGACAAGATTGCACTATTGCTTTCCAGCCTGGGTGACAGAGCAAGACTATCTCAAAACAAGACAAAACAAACAAATAAAACCCCAAAAAACCCTTTGTCCATGATTGTTTCTATTTTTAAAATACTAGTTTCAGTTAATTTGAAGTCCTTATCTGCCGCCTTCAGTATCTGGGTCATTTCTGCACCTGTTATTGATTGGTTCTTCCTCCTTCTTCGCATGTCCAGGGAGTTTTTAAAATCGCATGGTGGGCTGCATGAGTGACGGGTTACAGAGGTTCTGGAATGTGTTCTCTCTGCCTGAAGAATGTTACATTTTGTTTTGACAGTTAAATTACTTGCAGATTATCCTGATTCCTTATGGTTTGTTCTTCTAAGGATTACAGGGGGCGTCTATTTAAGTTTGCCCTTACTCCTAAGACATGACCGTGTTCCTTTCTCTGATTTCAGATGAATGCTGGAATGTCCACCAAGCTTTCTATATTTTCATTGGATTGAAACCATAATGTGTCCCTAGCATTGGGAAACCTGTGAAGTTTTTGTTGGGTTCTTTGCTTCCTATAAGGTCTTCTCTGAAATCCTGTTGAACTCTTGCTTTACTCATATATAGTTTAGGAATCATCCAAGAATCCAGGGAGTATTTATTGCAGGTTCTTGGAATTTCTGCTGTGGAGCTGTCTCCTCTCTCGTACCCTGACCTTGAAATCCCCGTTGCTTACCATCTCTAACCTCTAATCTCTGTTTCCTTCGTTAGTGAGTTGCCACTCTCTGGACATTGTTCTCCCTTAAATTATCAAACTTTGTTTTTCAGAATAGTTTTTGGTTCACAGCAAAATTGAGTGGAAAGTGCAGTGAGTTCCCATTTACTGTCCTGTCCCCTCATATGCCCTCCACCACTGTTAGCATCACGCAGCAGGGCTGAACCTCTCACAGTCGGGGGACCTGTGATGGCACATCATTATCACCCAAAGGCGTCTGTAGTTGACGTTACTGTTCGCTCCTGGTGTCGCACATTCTACAGGCTTCTCACAAATGAACAATGGCGTGTATGTGTCATTGCCATATCATACAGAGCAGTTTCACTGCCCTGAACATCCTCTGTTCTGCCTGTTTGTTTCTTTCTCTCCCCTAGTCTCTGGCAACCCATGGTCTTTTTACTGTTTCCATGGTTTTACTTTTTCTGGAGTGTTCTATAGTTGTAATCACACAGTATATCGCTTTTTCAGTTTGGCTCATTTCCCTTAGTAATGTGAATTTTTCCCATGCCTTTTTTTTTTTTTGAAAGGAAGTCTCTTTCTGTCGCCCAGGTCAGAGTGCGGTGGCATCATCACAGCTCACTGCAACCTCTGCCTCCCAGGCAAAAGTGATTCTCCTGCCTCAGCCTCCCAAGTAGCTGGGATTACAGGCATCTGCCACCACACCTGGCTAGTTTTTGTATTTTCAATAGGGATGGGGTTTCACCATGTTGCCCAGGCTGGCCTCGGACTCCTGACCTCAGGTGATCTGCCCGCCTTGGCCTCCCAGAGTGCTGGGATTACAGGCGTGAGCCACTGTGCCTGGCCTTCCCTTGCCTTTTGATGGATTGATAGCTCATTTCATTTTAGGATTGAGTATTAATGTTCCATTGTCTGATACACCACAGTTTATCCCTTCACCTTTCAAGGGCATCTTGACTGTTTCCAAGTCTTGTCAGTTATGAGTAAAGCCGCTATAAATATCCATGTACAGGTTTTTGTGTAGACATGAGATTTCAACTAATTTGGGTAAACACCCAGAGGGTAACTGCTGGGTTGGATGTTAAGAGCATGCTTTGTTTTGTAAGAAACAACCAAAATGTTTTCTAAATTATCTGTATCGTGTTGCATTCCCACAAGCCAAGAATAAAAGTTTCTGTTACTCTTTATCCTTGCCAGCATTTTGTGTCGCCAGTGTTTTATATTTTGGCTATTCTAATTCGTATATAGTGGTATCTCATTTTTTTGTTTGTTTGTTCTGAGGTGGAATCTCGCCCTGCCACCCAGGCTGGAGTACAGTGGTGTGATCTCGGCTCACTGCAGCCTCCACCTCCTGGGTTCGAGCGATTCTTCTGGCTCAGCCTCCTGAGTAGCTGGGACTACAGGCTTGTGCCACCATGCCTGGCTAACTTTGGTATTTTTAGTAGAGAAATGGTTTCACCATATTGGCCAGGCTGGTTTCAAACTCTGACCTCAGGTGATCCGCCTGCCTCGGCCTCCCAAAGTGCTGGGATGATTGCGTGAGCCACCGCGCCCGGCCTCGTTGTTTTAATTTGCTGTTCCCTAATGACATTGTCTGTGCTTTTAAAATTTTGCTGTTCTGTGGTTTAGAAGTGCAGTCATGGAGAGTCCAGGCTGAATGTGGGGCCACCTTCTGTCTTTTTCCTTTGTAGGGATCATAACTCTGTGTTGCTTGTTTTCAGTGCCTGCAAGCAATGGTTCTGTATACTTTTGTCTAGCGTTCATAGTTTTTGCTGGGAGGGTAAATCTGATGTTAGCTACTCTATCATGGCAAAACCAGAATTTTAACAATCATTTATTGAGATGTGATTAAATACATGAGACTTGTTGGGTTCTTTAGATACAGAGATGCGTAAAACCTAGTCCTTGACCCCTTACAGTTTATAATCTCCTGATGTAGTGATTCTCAAACCACTCTTAAGAAACACTAAAGCTAAACTGTGTTCTGCCATTAAAATAGAAAAAAGTGTACGTCTTTCCCCAATTTACTTACAAAAAGATTTTGTTGCTGATTTTTTGCTAACCACTGACTTCTTGAATACAGAATTTATCATGGAGAAGTTTTTAAAGTTTTAGTATCCTAAATTTAATGCATTACTATTTTATAATAGTGTACAGAATGCATTACAGACTTCTAACAAATATGCCATCTCTGTAAGTTGTAGTCATATTGGACTTGTGTTGAGGCATCTGGTGGAATGATTCCTGTGGTTGGTAAATGCTGTAGAATATAGTTCGCTGGAGCTCCAAGGGGGCCGGTAACATCGACTCTGCCCGCCAAGTCAGAGAAGATTCCCTGTAGGGGTTGATGTTGGAATTGGGTCTTAAAATGTTTCATGTTGTGCCTCATCTGTACTGCACTGATGATATTGGGAGGGGAAGATAAATAAAATAAAGCATCCTGAGCATTCACATTAGTGCATCTTTGCAATTAATTACAGGCTTCGAATTCCGCCTCTGAAGTCAGAGATCTACTGGAACAGAAGGACAGGTTGACCAAGGACGTGGCTGAACTTCAGAGACAGCTGCAACTGGAAGTTAAGGTATCTGGTTTTTCCTTTGTGTTATTTTTCCCGTTTCTGTCTTGGTTGATAACGAATATATTACTTGCAGTTGGGACGACCAGGTGAAGTGAAAGCCAGTTCTTTTTCCCCCAAAAGAAACATTCCTCTAATCACTGAGTATATTCCTCTGTATTTGGCTGCCATTTTCCAAAGAATCTTTTTTTTTTTTTAAAAAAGGTAACCAAAGCGTATAGAGACTGTTTGCTTAGACAGAGTAAAAGAAACACTGTTGGGCTGTGCGCGGTGGCTCACGCCTGTAATCCCAGCACTTTGGGAGGCTGAGGAGGATGGGTCACAAGGTCAAGAGATCAATACCATCCTGGTCAACATGGTGAAACACCATCTCTACTAAAAATACAAAAATCAGCTGGGCATGGTGGCGCGTGCCTGTAATCCCAGCTACTCAGGAGGCTGAGGCAGGAGAATTGCCTGAACCCAGGAGGCGGAGGTTGCGGTGAGCCGAGATGGCGCCATGGCACTCCAGCCTGGGTAACAAGAGCGAAACGCCCTCAAAAAAAAGAAAAAGAAAAAGAAACACTGTTACATTTAGGCAGGCCAATAGGAAACTAAATGTGCATAAAACACCTGAACTCAGTCATGGAAATAGCAGAGTGAGGTTTAGCTGTGTTCATGTTCTCTTTTACAAGTATTACAGTTCATGAAATATAAATATTTGATGTTCTTTCTAGTTGAGAACTCCCATGCCTTAATTATGTGGTTTGATTCAGTTGTTTAATAATGTGAGTGTGAACACAGGGAGTCTGCTGCTTGCGAAGCGGGCTTCCGTGGGGTTACGTGAATGTACAGTGCAGGTACTTTACATCACACTGCTTCCCGTTAGAATCAACAGAACATCCAGGAAGAGAGAGACAGGATGAGAGCAAACCTGGAGGAGCTCCGAAGCCAGCACAACAGGAAGGTGGAGGAGAACTCCACGTTGCAGCAGCGCCTGGAAGAAAGTGAAGGGGAGGTCCGGAAGCACCTGGAGGAGTGAGTGTAGCCTGAGAGCCTGTTGCCCCTCCCAGGTCCTCTATACCAGGTAGCCAGAACCTTCCTGTCCTGTTAATACTACCCAGCGTTCCAATATTTACAAAGGCAGCCGGCTCTTCCTTCTCTTCCTCTTATCCTTGTGAAATTGTGAAGCTCGCCACACCTGTAGACTGACAAACAGAAAGTTAGTAATTCTTAACGTTCTTTGTGCACCTTGAAGTATGCCTTACAAAATTTCAGCCCTTAAAGTGGACTTCCTAGCAGGTAAGTGGGAAGCAGGGAACACTGAGTGGTGATATTGAAAGACAGATTTAAAGGAGCCTGGGCCCAGCTTCTAAAAAGCATGGTCTCATGGTCTCCATGAGCTCTCAGCCTGTGCGTTTCATCCTGGATGGTGCTGGTGTTTGTGATGGGTGCTTACACGTACTCTGAGTCTACAGAGAAGGAAAGCAGGTCCAAGATGCCCCTGCCATTGTGTTGTGTAAAGATCTGTGGCGTCCGGGCGCGGTGGCTCATGCCTGTAATCTCAGCACTTTGGGAGGCCGAGGTGGGGGGATCACGAGTTCAAGAAATGGAGACCATCCTGGTCAACATGGTGAAACCCCGTCTCTACTAAAAATACAAAAAATTAGCTGGGCATAGTGGCGCGTGCCTGTAATCCCAGCTACTCGGGAGGCTGAGGCAGGAGAATTGCCTGAATCCAGGAGGCGGAGGTTGTGGTGAGCCGAGATCGCGCCATTGCACTCCAGCCTGGGTAACAGTACCGAAACTCTGTCTCAAAAAAAAAAAAATCTGTGGCAAAGGGATCTAAAACCAAGGTCTGAGAATACATAGTACTATGATGTCCCATGGGCATGACAGAAGCCTTCGGTGGAATCTGGGGGGAATGCAAGAAAAAGAGTACATTGCATAATAAGAGCATTTGATTGTCCTGACAATTTTGATGGTGGCGTTTTGCTTTTAAAACAATCGTAGAGGCCATTTGCAGGGAAGAATTTAGTAAGGAAAAAATCAGAAAATATAGGGTGTAGTAAAAGCTTTACAACATAAAAAGGCGTAGTAGTTGGTGAGTTTGGTTCACAGCAGTTTGGAAATGTCTTTTTCATCAGGTGGTGGTTAATTTAGGGTTTGCAGGTCATGTAGTCTGCTGCAAACACTCAGCTCTGCCGTTGTATCGTGAAATGAAATGGCCACTCATAAATGAATGAGCATGACCATGTTCCAGTAGAACTTTCCAGTAACAGGCAGTGGGCTGAACTGCCCCACAGATCATAATTTGCTGACTCTGCTGGTCTGGAACACTGGGATAGTGGACAGTGGAAGAAGGGGTGGCTTTCGTGGGGGGAATAAGGTTGTTTTTTGTCATTTCTTCCTCTTCTACATCCAAGTTCTAGTACTGTACCATCTCTTTTTGGGGAGAAAATGTCTTTGTATAACCATATCCACTTCATTTGGGTTTGATTTATCCTCTTGTTGGGCAATTAGATCACAGTGTCAGTTCTTCTCAGGCACCTTTTCAGGTTGGTGATCCTTGCTCAGTGCAGAATAGAGAATGGGGAGGCTCCTTGGGGCTTGTGTTGCCCTCTGAAGGTCAGAAGTCAGACTGGATGGAAATAAGCAGAGCCCAGGAGAGCCTCTCTAATAGGCTTCTTTCCCTGTCAGGCTGTTCCAGGTGAAGATGGAACGGGAGCAGCATCAGACTGAGATCAGGGATCTCCAAGACCAGCTCTCGGAAATGCATGATGAACTGGACAGTGCAAAGCGATCAGAGGACAGGGAGAAGGGGGCTCTGATTGAGGTAAGCGGGGCTGTGGGGTCAGGTGATAAGACAGGCCCCACTGCCTGGAAAGATGGGGTTGCCAGGGTTTGTGCAGTGAGCCAGTTTCTGATGTGCACGCCTGCTCCACCTGTGCTCCTATGATCTCATCTGTGAGTCAGTGGATGCGTGTAACTCCCTCCTCTTGGGGTTTGCTAATTACTGTGGGGTTTTATTATATATTCTCTCTTTTCTGAATTGAATTATTATCTTGTTGTATTAGATACACATATATGAAATTATTAGCAAAAATATTGCTTTCTAATTTTTGAAAGCAGATATTTAGATATTAAAAAAATATCGAATATTTAAAAAATATCTTTGAATATCTAAAAAATATCTATCAAAAAATAAAAATATTGCTTTCTAATTTTTGAAAGCAGATCATTTGCAGATATTTTTTGCTTAGAAAACAAAAAAAAATCTAATATTTTTGAATATCTGCATTTTTGGGGAGGGAATACACATAATTGAGGGTCAGAAGAAGACAGGACTTTTGTCTCTGTACCCATTTGGCTGTTGGATATCTGCTATAACATTATCATACCTACATTCCGGCATCGTTTTGGAAGTTACTTCTTTGTAAGTGTGGTTTGTAGCAATAGCCCAACAAAGAGATGATACACAATTTAGAACAAAGCCACAAAGAAAAAGTCAAAACATGAAGGTACTTTGTTAATATTTAATTTTCTTTTCTTTTTTTTTTTTAAGACGGAGTTTCCCTCTTGTTGCCCAGGCTGGAGTGCAATGGCGCGATCTCGGCTCACCGCAACCTCCGCCTCCTGGGTTCAGGCAATTCTCCCGCCTCAGCCTCCCGAGTAGCTGGGATTACAGGCACGCGCCACCGGGCCCAGCTAATTTTTTTATCTTTAGTAGAGACGGGGTTTCACTATGTTGACCAGGATGGTCTCGATCTCTTGACCTCATGATCCACCTGCCTCGGCCTCCCAAAGTGCTGGGATTACAGGCTTGAGCCACCGCGCCCAGTCTGATAATATTTAACTTTCTAAGGCCTCCGTCTTTGGGCTTAGGTGTTTTCTCTGTCCCTTCCTTGGGACCAGAACTCTCTGGCTCTGAAGCCCCTGGAATACTCTTTAAATTTCAGGTGTCTGCTGTTTTCTCACTCCTTCCCTCCTCCAGCTCTGACATAATTTCCGAGGAGAGATTTTAGGTTCTACTTTTAGGACTTATACTTTCTCTTCCCAGTGACTTGGCAGGAGCTTGGAGAGGAGCAACTGTGGCCACTGAGCCCAGGAGTTCTTATGAATCCATTTTTCACATGGGCAGAGGAGAGGAATTGTCTCTTCTCTGCACGTGAGCATCTCTCTCCACCTTTTCAGACCTTTTCTCCTGAGAAGCCCTCAGCCTTGTTCTTGACCAACTGGTATTTCTCTTTTTATCAAATGTTTCCTTAAAACCCACCACATTCCTAGTATTATACTGCTTTTCATGGCAGTGTTTTCTCTCAGGGCTCAGAATTACAAAGATGAGAAAATATGTGTATTTATCACTGAAATAACGTGAAAACAATATAAAATGAAAATTTAAAGATGGGGGGTGAGGACATACACATATTTTCCTAATACTAAACAGTGATTTTTATTTCTGTATTTTCTGTTTGCCTCCGTATCTCTTGATAGGTTTCATGTACCCATCTCTATGTCATATAGGGACAGTCTTAATGGCCCTACAGTTTTTTTTTATTTTTTATTTTTTTGAGACAGAGTTTCGCTCTTGTTACCCAGGCTGGAGTACAATGGTGCTATCTCGGCTCACCGCAACTTCCGCCTCCTGGGTTCAGGCAATTCTCCCACCTCAGCCTCTGGAGTAGCTGGGATTACAGGCACGCGCCACCGTGCCCAGCTAGTTTTTTTGTATCTTTAGTAGAGACGGGATTTCACCATGTTGACCAGGATGGTCTCGATCTCTTGACCTTGTGATCCACCCGCCTCGGCCTCCCAAAGTGCTGGGATTACAGGCTTGAGCCACCGTGCCTGGCCAGCCCTACAGTTTTGATATCTGCTTTCAAAAGTTAAGATGTGGAAAACATTCTTTCTTATTATACTTTATATGCTTTGTATTTCATTTTTAAGAAGATAAGCCACAATATATATAACCATTCTCCTACATTTGTTTTCCCTTTTTTGCAATTATGAACAAAGGTTGTGGGGAACATTTTTTACATTTATCCTTTTATGAGTTTAAAAAACTTTTCTAAGGGTACGTTCCCAGAAATGATGTCACTGAACAATTTATGGCTTTCAATAAAAGTGTAGCTTCATGAACAGATTTAAATAGCAGATAAAATGCTGTCATGTTCTGTGATTCCTTGGGTGGACATTTTATTGGTCGTAAAAGGGAGAGATGTTATCTTAGCTCTTGGGAAGTCTCAGAAGTTGCTGCTTTTCTCCAGCAACTGACACCTGTCACTGTGAGTTGCCCCTGATATCCCCTGTCCTTTTAGACTCTGTTTAGCTCACTCGCCTTGGACATTTTTTGTATCTTTCTTAAACTAGCCAGCTAATCCAAGAGCAGCCATCTTTGCTTCTTTCCCCATTTCACGTCTAGCACGGTGACAAGCAACAGAGCGAATGAATAAATCATTTTTTTGTATTTAAATTACTTTTAATATGTCACTATTTTTAAAAAAGGAGTAATTCTGAAATGAACTGCATACTCCTCTTTCAACACTCCATACCACATAGCTGTTAATGGAACGTAGTTAGTGTATCGATTTCTTTATGTTGATAATAGGATGATGATAGGAGGCTGCTTTGGTGATGTGTCCAGGGTAGAGGGGGATAAGGAGGGGCAATGGCACGTATTTACGCAAACCTGGAGTGGCCGTAGCCCCATGTTGCTGGCTTTCACATTGCTTGTCTCTTCCCCATACCAGGAACTGCATCATTTACTGCTGCCTTTCTGCAGGATGAGTTAGGGGGTAATCGGCTTCCCCATGCCCAAGTGGGTTTCTTTCACTCCAGAAAATCACCTTTGTTTTTATCAGTTTCCTCTGACCCGTCAGCAACACTGAAACTAGGATCTGTGGTTTTTACGTCTCTAGTAAAACAGACCCAGTCTCCTTTTCACTTTCAATTTATTCTTCATATCTTCATAAAGAGTGGCCCAGGGGAATTTGATAACAGGGCATAGTTGTGGCCAACTTTCCCATGGCATTTAGCTTGGAACAGACAGACTTGTAACACAATGGGCAGTTAACACTTACGCTTTTGAATGTTTGAAAAAGATTGAAGGCCCAAGTTTTGCAAGTCCTGCATGATGATGGACCAGATTTTGCATGAAATCTCTTTTAATATGTCACATTTTGTTAAATAACGTTGGGCCCCTGTATACAATCAGTAAAGTAACATTAGGAAATAATTGGCTGCTCTGTCTATGGAGTAGCCATTCGTTTCTTTACTTCTCTAATATACTGGCTTTCACTTAAAAAAAAAAAAGAGCCAGGCGCAGTGGCTCAAGCCTGTAATCCCAGCACTTTGGGAGGCCGAGTTGGGTGGATCACGAGGTCAAGAGATCGAGAACATCCTGGTCAACATGGTGAAACCCCGTCTCTTTTAAAAACACAAAAACTTAGCTGGGCATGGTGGCACGTGCCTGTAATCCCAGCTACCCAGGAGGCTGAGGCAGGAGAATTGCCTGAACCCAGGAGGCGGAGGTTGCGGTGAGCTGAGATCACACCATTGCACTCCAGCCTGGGTAACAAGAGTGAAACTCCGTCTCAAAAAAAAAAAAAAAAAAAAAAAAGAATGAAACAGTTTTTTTAAAAAAGGAAGGGAGAAATAGTAGAAAATACTTTTGTTTTCTTAGCATAAACCATAAAATTGACCAAAAATTGGTTGACTTTGTTATTCTTAAATACGTGATTCTGAAAATTGTTTTTTCAGCTCACGTTACAAAAATGATTGTAGAATAGGCTTCCACATCTTTTTTTTGTCACGAATGCTGACCTTGCACTCTGAGGGCAGCAGGTCAACATGGGACAGTTTGCTGAGTGCCATGATGGTGGGGTTTTCTCATTATCAGATGTCTTCGATGGGAGCCTGCAGTGCTGAGAGATGGGCCTCAGTTTTATTCCTGGCATTTGCCAGGATGCAGGTAGTCCAGCCTCATTAAAATAGTCTGGTTATAAAATTGTATTGGTTTGAGGAGAGATTGTGCTCAGAAATTAGTCCTCTAAAACTTCTTTTGTAATGATATTATTGAACATTCTATACATTTTAATAAAAAAGGCAACCAAAAATATCACGATTCTCACCAGCCGTGTGATGTTTCCTAGGCCATCCTTCTGAAATGAAAAAATGACAGAATTCTCTGTCAGTTACCGTTGCTATGAAACCTTTCATTTCCCCGTTCAGTGAGCATGGGCCAGACATAGGGACCCTGTGGAACTTCTGGGAAGCACTTATGCAAAGAGGGCCTAGACTTGTGTCTTCCTCATTTTGATGTGGCGTGCTCATGCGTACATGGTGTGTGAAGTAAAGCTTTTTGTGAGCAAATACATGGCCACCCTGGACATCCTGGTGCCTGTTTCTCAGTGCGCACGGTCTCAGGGTGGCCACTTGCTGCGTTGCTACTGCTGGGCAGCTGGTCCCGTGTCTCCCAGATCGCCTCCTGCCTGTCTCTTCAGGCTCTGGTTGTATTTCTTTAGTTTAAGACGGTGGACTTTCCTTAAAGGGCCTCCCAGCCAAACACAGTGCTCTGTTTTGTTGGCACCTGTATTAGACTGTTCTCACGCTGTTGATAAAGACATACCTGAGACTGGGCAACGTGCAAAAGAAAGAGGTTTAATGGACTCAGAGTTCCACGTGGCCGGGGAGGCCTCACAATCATAGCGGAAGGTGAAAGGTACATCTCACACGATGACAAAGGAGAAGAGAGAGCCAAGCAAAAGGGGTTTCCCCTTGTAAAACCATGAGATCTCTTAAGAGTCACTCACTACGAGAAGAACAGTATGGGGGAACCACCCGCAGGATTCAGTCATCTCCCGCTGGGTCCCTCCCTCAACACAAAGGAATTATGGGAGCTACAATTCAAGGTGAGGTTTGGTTGGGAACACAGCCAACCATAGCAGCATCTAATGGGCAAACCCCACTGTGACTGCTCCTCAGCCTTCTTGAGTGTGTGGTTTTCTGGTCAGGTCTGTAGTGACCGTAGGGAAAAGAAGGGGCATTAGGACCCATCTGGGTTCCCAGTCTAGACTCTGCTGCTTTTAAGGCTGTGTGGTCTTAGGCCTGTTAGCATCTCAGAGCTTCTTTTGTTTATGAACAGTAATCTTCATTTCCTTGAATATCCATCTCTCTGGATCGTTAGATATGCCCAGCACAGTTCTTACGACATATAAGGACTAAACACAGTCAACTTTTCTTGTTGACTCCCAATTTCTCTTGTTTTTTGAACTGGAGTCCACAGAGAGGCAAGGTTACCTATTACCGATTTTGAAGTGTTTCTATCTTTCTCAAATATAAGGTTACCTCTTACATTTTGAAGTGTTTGTATTTTTCTCTCCCTTCTTTAACTTGATATAATTAAGCCTTGAGGTGATGGAGTGAAGGTTTTGAAACCTCATGTACCTTTCGGTTTCTACTCTGGAAAACTTCAAGTGCTACTCAGTGATAGGGTGAGGTGTAATCTGATTGGATTTGTGCTGCACAGTCCACTTAAGCAACAGCCTCAGCCACAGATAACAGCATGTCAGTGTAGAATGAACCATAAAAACCTCAGTCTTGACACACATTGGCGGCAGCACACAAAACACAGAGATAGGCTGGAAAAGATAAGTGTGGGAAGAGGAACTGTCTTATCGTCCACACAATTGAGAAACGTGTGAGAGTAAAAGCAGGAAACAGGGGTCAGAATCACAGGGCCTGTGCTGAAGATGCAGCAGGAGGTTCCAGGAAGCCCTGGGGGGTAGCCAGAAGCAACAGGAATTCAGGAGGGACTCTGATCTTCCTTAAGAAGGGGCTGGGCAGCTGCAAAAGGACTTCCTCTTTGATAAGTATCAGGAGGGGTTATATTTTCATAAGAGCTCTGGGGTTGGTGCTTTGAAAGAGCCAGAGCTGGCCTTTTTACCTGGATGGGCTGTTGACATTTCATCTGAGCTTGGCAATGCCTACTAGTTAGATTCTTGATGGGCAAAATCTTATTCTGTGCAATGCTGCCCTACCTTGGGATTGTAGCACTTGCATTGGTTCAATGGAGGTACATGTCCTAGAGAAAAAGAAAGAGATCTTGTTGTCAGTTGTACTTAAATCAATAAAATGTTTTCTTCCCTCATCAGGGATGTACTTCTTGATGGAAAGTAGCTTATCATCTCTGGAGCATTGGGTCTCCAGGTGGCAGCCATGCTTCTGATTCTCCAGGGGCTCTGAGAGAACAGGTCGTGTTCTTATGCAGAAACCGCAAGTGAAATAACTGACTAGTTTAGAATTCTGACATCTCCAGACACCTGCTACGCTACACTTGTTTATTTATATTTGAACAGATAATTGTCCCCAATATCAATCTATGCATCAAAAATATAATACATCAGATCTGTATCTTTCAAGAAGGTTAGTCTGGGAGTCAAATAGGGGAGATTAGAAAAATGATTAAAATATATAGCATATACAGTAAAAAGTATCAAGTACTGGAGAAGAACAGCTAACGTGAGATGAGTATTCAAGAGAGATATTCAAAGAAGACTTCTTGGAGGAGGTCATATTTTACCTGGGTCTTCAAAGATTTTCTGAAAAGCAGGGAGAGGAGGGCCTCAGAAGAGAGAAGGGTACTCCAGACACGAGATGCTGCATGGATTGCCATAGAGGCTGCAGGTGAGAACCTGGATGCGGGGAGCAGCTGAGTAGCTATTATAAATCACCTGCACAGGAGGTGAGGAGGGCTTTACCTAGGGAGGTGACCGAAAGGATCAAGGATGTTGCAGAACTAACTTTTTGGTTGTGAGAGACCGGGACGAGAGAAAAGTCAAAGTTACTGCCAAGTTTCTGAGCTTGAGGGGGCCGGTGGTGCCGTTCATAAGAGCAGTGGATGGGCCGGGCGCGGTGGCTCAAGCCTGTAATCCCAGCACTTTGGGAGGCCGAGGCAGGTGGATCACGAGGTCATGAGATCGAGACCAACCTGGTCAAAATGGTGAAACCCCGTGTCTACTAAAGATACAAAAAATTAGCTGGGCATGGTGGCGCGTGCCTGTAATCCCAGCTACTCAGGAGGCTGAGGCAGGAGAATTGCCTGAACCCAGGAGGCGGAGGTTGCGGTGAGCCGAGATCGCGCCATTGCACTCCAGCCCGGGCAACAAGAGCGAAACTCCGTCTCTAAAAAAGAAAAAAAAAAAAAAGAGCAGTGAACAAACAAAGAGGGAAGGAAGGAGCATGATGGATCCTCCAGCTACTGTAATCCCACTGAATCTGAGGTGCCGCAGGGCATCCAGAGGGGTGCACACAGCTGGGTTTTGGATGTGTTACTGCAGGTCTGAACTCAGAGAAAGGAGAGAGGCAGAGACTTAGGAGTCATTTACATAGAATTAATAGTTGAAAAAACAATAGATGAGCTTGCAAAAAGAGAATAAAGAATGCAAAGTTGCATTCTTGGAGATCAGCATAGATTTTGGGAAGAGGGAGAGAAAAGCCAGAAGGTATTATCACAGAAGAAGGGGTCTGAGGGAAGAAAACAGGAGCCTGGGTCACCTTGGCATTACAAGGAGGAAGGGCATCTTGGCGAGACAGGAAGGGAGTGTGAAACGGGCGTCAAGAAAATTGAGAGCTGGGGAAAGGCCATCAGATATGAAAATGTCATGATGACCTCGGAAGGGACTGTCTTGGTGGAGTAGGGACAAAAATCATATAGCAAGAGATTAAGGAGTGAATGGGCAGACATGAAGTAGAGGCAGCGAACAGAAATTATGCTTTCAAACATTTGGGTGATGAAGTTTAGCAGGTAGCCATCTGAATAGGAACAAAATGGCAGAAAGAAAAGACAACTATATTAATCTATTCTCACACTGCTATAAAGATAACTACCTGAGACTGGGTAATTTATAAACAAAGGAGGTTTTATTGACTCACAGTTCCACATGGCTGGGAGGCCTCCGGAAACTTAGAATCATGGCAGAAGAGGAAGCAGGCACCTTCTTCACGTGGTGGCAGGAGAGAGAGTGAGCGAAGGGGGAAAACCTCCTTAAAAAACCATGATATCTCATGAGAACTCATTATCACAAGCACGGGGAGAACTGACCCCATGATCCAGTCATCCAATCGTCTTCCTCTGGGTCCCTCCCTCGACATGTGGGGATTATGGGTATTATAATTCAAGATGAGATTTGGGTGGGGACACAGAGATAAACGATGCCAATAACTTATGGAGTGAAGACTGGGAGCAGGTTGGCAGGGACAGCACATTTTCTGTGGAGGGGCCGTGGAAGGAAGAAGGCCCGGAGTGCAGACAGAGCTTGAGGTAGAGAGGGAGCAAAGGTACTCACGTAAAGATGTGGATGAGGGCGAGCCCTGAGCTGGAAAACTGGAAGGTCTGGGACAAAGATGCTGAGGAAACGGAACGTCGAGCCTTTGGCAGGACACGCTGGGCTCAGGTAATTGATTTGTAGTGGGGGGCCTGTTGCCCCAGCTTTGTGGCCTTCCTCATGAACCTTTCTTTGGCAGTTAAGAAGGGGAAAATGTGAATATTGTGCTCTGCTCAGATGGGCAAATGAGGTGGAAGAACAGGCAAAGTCATCCTGAGTATGAGGAATGTGGATGAAGGATTGAGCATACTCAGGGGCCCGGGGGTCTGAAGCAAGGTAGGCAAGTTGGCCTGTTCCCTGTGAAGCAACAGCACACACAGGGCAAGAGCAAGGGCAACAGATCACCACGCAGAAGTGAAACAGATGGAAAATACACGTGTTCCCCAAAGCCGTGGAATTTACATTGGTTTCCGCTTTCTCCCTCAAATTCAGTCAAATCTCCAAGAAGCAAAGACCGAGGAATCCAAGGGAATGATGGCCTCTGAGAAGTGCAGGGGGAGAGGAGGAAATGGTCTAAACGGGTGTGCGGGATGAGGAAGGACAGAGTGGCAAGGCCAGGGGAGATGGCCATGCATCTGGGGACAGAGCTAGAGGGGAGACGCAGGGCCTCTCAACAAGATCTTTCATCGTGACTTCCTCCCTTCGGGTTTCCTCTCTTTAGGAGCTGTTACAGGCAAAACAGGATCTTCAAGATCTGCTGATTGCCAGGGAGGAGCAAGAAGACCTCCTGAGAAAGCGAGAGCGTGAACTCACTGCCCTGAAGGGAGCCCTAAAAGAAGAGGTTTCCAGCCACGATCAGGAGATGGACAAGCTGAAGGAGCAGTATGACTCTGAGCTGCAGGCCCTGCGGGAGAGTGTGGAAGAGGCGACCAAGGTGAGGGGTGGGGCAGGGGAATATGGCTTGGGAACAGAGGAAAGGGTAAGACCCTCTCTCCCACACCAATGCAGATTCCCTTCCTTCCTTTTAATTAGAGAGTGAATCTTAGTTCATCGGTTCATGGACACAGAGCTTACTAACGAAGAGTAAGTGCAGTGGTCCTGACGGAGACCTTTTAAAGTCTATACACTGAAATGTTGCTAGGGACATTGGCTGCATCCTATTGCAGGAGGGGAGATGAAGAGGCCGCAGATGAACACTTGAGGTTCTGCAGCCGCTTGCAGAGTGGAGGGCTGCACTCTCCCAGGCGTTCCTAACCGTCGGGGGCCGGGGGCATTGTGCCACCGTGTTACTGGGCGGAAGCGCAGACGGGACCCAGATTCCTGGAGTCCTTCACCCCCACCCTAGTCTGCTCCTTTTGATTTTGTGTAGCCTTTGTTAGACAATTCAGGTTCTTTTCTCAGCACAGTTACAAGAGATTTAATTGGCTGAATTGCCTAAACCCTTTCAAGATAGTTTTTCTCCTAATTGAATTCTTGGCTCCTACAAATAGATTCAAAATTATGCTGAAGTCTTTGAAGGCGGACGTCATGTTGTCTGTTAAGAAGAGAAAGAGAGTATTTTGAAGGGGAGGATGGTTTGAAATGTCATGCCATCTTTAGGGAAAGAGGGGAATTACCGAGTACAACATTTTTAGAGACTCTGCAACATATAGGTTAAAAATGCTGAAGAAAGAACTCTTGATGTTGTTTATTCTGTGATGACGACAGTGACGGCTCAGAGCTAGGAGCCTCTCTCTCCCCTAAGCCTTATGGTGATTCACTGATTTTCAATTATTCCACGGTAATTGCAAATGACAAGGAGTGAAAGATGGGTTTGTTTGTTAACACAATAAAAAGTCTGGGAAATAGTCTGTTTGGGGTTATTACAACTTTGAGACCGTTTTTAAAAGCCTCTTGTTGATTTCCCTATCTTAGTCTTTTTTAAAAAATAAAATTTGATTGAATTTAAGGGAGAAAAGCAAACCCGATTTAATTTGTGTTGCTTCGAGGGGACCTGGCTGTAATTTGCATCTCGTTTCATTTCTGTACAACAGCCTGGTATTCTTGGGATGGATCTTTGTGTGCTATTGCTTCATGAGGTCCATGCCAGTAGGCGACTGAGCAAAATGATTCTGCTTTGGACACATTTCTTTATCACCCTTAAATCCTGCCTGAAAGTTCAAGTCACCGTGGCGTATTCCGGGGTGGCTACTTTACAGGTAGTTGAGAATCGTGTTGGGGGGTATGATTGTAGTGATTTAAATATAAGGAAAATCACACTTGTGCCTCTCATGGGGTGGGGGCTGTTGCGTTGGAAGCTTTCAGGTTGTCTCCTGTCAGAGACGTGTAAGCGAGGAAAGGAAACACCGTAGGTGAAAGGAATTGAGAATTCCACACACTGCTGTGTGCAACTGAGATCATGAGCAGAGACTTAACATTACTGCGTTTGGGGCCTTTCAGATGTCTGCATTACGTGTTAACTCATTGTTTTTTCATTATGCCAGTTCAAGAGAGATGACGACAGTGACCCATATCACTCTGTAAAAACAGAACAGGAGAGGTAGTCAAGATGTGTGTCACTGGCAGACAATGGGCAGTTTCTGAGCACTGGGAAGCTGACACAAAGGGGCTCGGCTTAGTACCCACCGGGGTGTGGGCCAGCAAGGGCTCTTTGTTCCAGGTTGTTTTCTATGCCGCTGCCAGCATCTTTCCTTAAAAAAACAAAGCTGACCGTGTCAGCCTCTGCTTAAGTAACTCGCTTGGCTCAGACTGAAGCTGAAAATTGTTAGCATGGTAGGCAGTCGAGGTCCCTTCTCTGCCCAACCCATCTCCAGAAAACTCCCCATCTTTCAGCTGTCTCAGCCCTTCATACCTGTAGAGTGACCTGCTCCTACTTTGCCATCTGCCCAGCCTCTTCTCCTCCTGCAAGACCTTCTCCAGACGTTCTGTTTTGTGAGCATGCCCTCTATACCAAAGGTAACTCCCTTTGGTGGGGCTTGTTGCCCCTTCCTCCCGCTTCCTTCGGGTTTCTGTTAAATCCTGGCCATTCTTCTACTCTGATTTGTGTCCTACCCTACTGTAACTTCTCATCCCGTCTGCCTTGTCCATTAGACTCTACACTTCTTAGGCACAGGGGACAGTTTTGTTCCTCCCCCCGCCCCCTGACTCTTTTTCCTGGAAAGGGAGTGACAGACTCCAGGACCTCTGGGGCCAGACAGAGAGCATAGATAAGTAAAGCTCTGAGTTTGTTATTGGGCTGATAGGAGGGTATGGTGGGGACTTTGACAAGCCGACTGGAAGGCATGTTCTTTGCTGGAGGGGTCAGTGGCTTCTCCGCTCCAGCTGAAAGTTGCCCCTGAGGGAATGCTGGGCCCATGTTGCCAGATCTTTCATTTTCTTCAAGATGCCAGATATCTGGATGTTTCTGTGAGATCTCCCAACTTTTAAGCCTATCTTCAAATTATAAAAAAATAAAATAAAATAATAGACCACTATACTCCACATGCAAGTCAGGAGGAGCCTCTGCTCTTAGCCCCTTGAGCTCAACAAAGTGCCTGGCCCATAGTCACATCTGTGCAGTGTCTGGCAAGTGAAAGTTAGTTAAGGACAAATTTCCCTTCTAACTCGGTTTTCAATCCCTGCCATTTAGCTCCTGTTGAATTTTTCCGGTGGTGATGTGGGAGGTCTTTTAGGGAACTCTGCTATTATTCTGTGAATTTCTGTGCCTTGCTTTTGAATCCCTCCCTCCCTCCCTCCCCCACTTCTCTCCTTCTCTGTCCTCTCCCCTCCCCTCCCCCTCTTCTCCTTTTCTCTCTCTCTCTCTCTCTCTCTCTCCCCTCCCATTCCCTCCTTCCTTCCTTCCTCCCTCCCTCCCTCCTCCCCCCTTTCTTTCTTTCTTTGAGTCTTGTTCTGTCACCTTGGTTGGAGTACAATGGCACAATCTCCGCTCACTGCAATCTCTGCCTCCCAGGTTCAAGCAGTTCTAGTGCTTCAGCCTCCCATTTAGCTGGGATTACAGGCATATGCCACCATGCCTGTCTAATTTTTTTGTATTTTTTTGTAGAGATGGGGTTTTGCCATGTTGACCAGGCCGATCTTGAACTCCTGGCCTCAAGTGGTCTGCCCACCTTGGCCTCCCAAAGTGCTGGGAATGCAGATGTGAGCCACTGCACCCGGCCTCCCTGCAGTTTCTTAAAGAGAATCCTGATTGTGCTTTTTGTTTTTTTACCAATTAGTTTTTGCTTCTGAAGGTGGCTGTTGAACAAATGTAATAGTCATATTTTATGGGGGACAAATGTTTCAATTTACTGGATGGATGCTGTTTTGGATGATATTATTTATGTGTTGATATTATAGAATAGAATCTTAAGATTATCCTATTGACTATTTGGAGGAGAATGAATTAAATATAATTTTTAAATCTGGTAAATAATGTTTCTTAAATATGTGCTCTTACATTTAGTTTTTACCTGTCCCAGTGGGAGAGCCACCTACCCACCACTGTGGCTAAGGCTTTTGTTTTTTTTTCCCTTGAGATGGAATCTCACTCTATTGCCCAGGCTGGAGTGCAGTGGTGGGATCTCAGCTCACTGCAGCCTCCACCTCCTGGGTTCAGGTGATTCTCCTGCCACAGCCTCCTGAGCAGATGGGAATATAGGCACGCGTCACCACACCTGACTACATTTTGTATTTTTAGTAGAGATGGGGTTTTGCCATTTTGGCCAGGCTGGTCTCGAACCCCAGAACTCGGGGGATCCATCTGCCTCGGCCTCCCAGAAAAACTGACATTTCTTTAAGAAGTTTTAGTGCATTAAAAAGTTAATTTTTTCGATAGGTGTTATGAAGCAGCCTGACCTTGTCCCATCAGTTTTTCTTATTCTTGCCACTGCCTCGGTGCAAAAAGCCCCTAAAGTGCTGTTTAATCATTGTAAAATAACAATCACTGCATCCTAGCTTGAGCCTGAGCACTAAAAGTTTTACATTACTAGAACTTTTCGTGAAAAATGTCAAATTATATTTAGAACATTGCACAGGTATTCCAAACAGATATTCTGTAATACGGTGTATTCTGTAGACTCAAACAGCCACCTCTTTTTAAGAATAGATTGATTGCTCAGCTGCTGGAATTCCCAAATGCCTAGGTTGTGTGGGGTTTCCTCACCCAGCAGAAGGAATTGCGTGTTACTGGCAGAGCGGTGGTGGTTTGCGTTGTCACGTACACTATTTAAGTTTCTCTTCTTATAGCAAATGGATCTTCGTAGTCTGTTAGAAAGGCAATTATTTGTACCAAACATTCTTCTAAAGGACTAAGCACTTAAGCAACTTATTTCATAACATGCTTTTTTCTCTGTCACGGGTCATTTTACACTTTTTCTAGTGTTGAAAAGGAAATGTCTTTTTTTTCCCCTGGGTTTGTGTCCATGGCTAGAACCCCTTAGAGGAAATGGATGCTCAGTGGGGATGTGAACAACTGCCATCTGGGAGGGAAATGAATCTTTTCGAAGCTGTTGGCTTCTTTTTTCCAAACTTAACCCTTCCTATCTGCACCTCTTGTGCAGAAGAGAAGCACAGGCAGTATAGTTTCTTAAAATGTCTCAGAAAGTAAGCTCGGCTCAAATTCCAGCTCCTCCAGGAACTTCCTTAGTTGCTTCGTGGACCTCATAGTTTCTAGAGACCTGGCATTGTTGGCAGTTTTGCGCTGGGTTTTATCTTCTCTGCTGTGCTAGGTACTGTGCTAGGTGCTGTGCTAGGTACTGTCATCATTTTCTACTTGGCATCACCATTGTGCTTGGTGCTTAATAGATGCTTAGTAAAGGTTTGTGGGTTAGATGAATGAATAGACAAAAGAGGAGATGTCTTTAGAGTCCTCAGCAATCCCAAGACCAACCACTGGACTGTTTTGGCTTTTAATTTACAAATTCTGATTGTGTCTCATGAAAATGAACAAATCGTGTCTGTTAGGAGCAATATCATAATGTTAGTGTTCACCTTGGAAGGAGGAATTTTGCATCTCAGAGCTGCGAGTATTTTGATGCTGATAAGAAAGCCACTTTTGTTTTTGGGGCAGGTAATATGACTTCTGGACCATTATACACTTTCACGGTGCCCGACATACAGCAGTTACGCAACACATATCTCCCAAGGGAACGGATGAGGGAGAAGAGGAGGGAGGATGAAGACATGTGAGATACTCTTGCCATCCTTCTCTTCTCCATTTGCATTCCTTTTAAATAACACACTTACAAATTGATTTACTGAGGAACTTCCAAGTACAAGTTTTTGAGGGCTATAAATATAAATCAGGTGGAATTTACCCTTCCAGGAGACTGAAGGAGAGATATGTAACTCTCTTCTTTTTTTTTTTTTTTTTTTGAGACGGAGTTTCGCTCTTGTTACCCAGGCTGGAGTGCAATGGCGCGACCTCGGCTCACCGCAGTCTCCGCCTCCTGGGTTCAGGCAATTCTCCTGCCTCAGCCTCCCGAGTAGCTGGGATTACAGGCACGCGCCACCATGCCCAGCTTACGAGATATGTAACTCTCTAGCTGATTATAGATAAGAGTAAATGACCCAAGTGAGGGAGAGAGAAAGTCCCACAGGAAACCCCGCAGGAGACCCCATGGCTGTGCTTGGGAGGAGGACTGGTGGCAATCACAAAGGGTTTCATGGAGGGGACAGTGTTTGAGTCGATTTTGAGTGGTGTTTGGGCATGAGACCTGAGGACATTGTGGGTACTGAGTACAGCATGAGCAGTACCTTGTAGGTGGGAAACTGAGATGTCTGGGCTGGGCTTTGTGGACAAAGACGTTAAGGTGGCTAAAGATTAAGAGACTTAAGGGGCAGGTGCTCAGATCCAATGGGTGGACCGTGCTTGGATCCAAACAGAAACAAACTGACTGTAAAACCAAAAATGTCTGAAATGATTGGGAACTTTTTAACACTCTACATTGATGGCATTAAGAAACTATCTAAACAATTTTTAAGGGGTGATAATAATGCTGTTGTTTTTAAGAGTCTCTGACTTTTTTTTTTTTGAAACAGAATCTCACTCTTATTGCCCAGGCTGGAGTGCAGTGGTGTGATCTCGGCTCACTGCAGCCTCTGCCTCCCAAGTTCAAGTGATTCTCGTGCCTCAGCCTCCTGAGTAGCTGGGATTATAGGCACATACCATTACACCTGGCTGATTTTTGCATTTTTAGTAGGGACAGAGTTTTATCATGTTACTCAGGCTGGTCTCAAACACCTGACCTCAGGTGACTCACCTGCCTTGGCCTCCCAAAGTGCTGAGATTACAGGCATGAACCACTGCGCCAAGCCAAGTATCTGACTTTTAAAGAATCACACTCAGGTTTTTATAGATGAAATGATGGGCTGTCTGAAATCTGCTTTAAAAGATTCCACTTTGTAGGGGGAAGTTATTGCGGTGTATGGATGAAACAAGATGAGCCGTGTGTTAGTGTGTATTAAGGCTGGGTAATGGGTAGGTGAGAGTTCATTCCATATCTCTCTACTTCTGCAAATGTTCTAAGTCTTCTCCCCTCCCCTCCTCTCCCCTCCCTTCCCCTTCCCTCCCCTTCCCTCCTCTCTCCTCTCTCCTCTTTTTTTTTCTTTTCTTTTCTTTCTTTCAACAGAGTCTGGCTCTGTCACCCAGGCTGCAGTGCATTAGCATGATCTCAGCTCACTTCATTCTCTACCTCCTGGGTTCAAGCCATCCTCCCACCTCAACCTCTCAAGGCGCTGAGACTACAGGAGCACGCCACCACACCTGGCTAATTTGTGTAAAGACAGGGTTTCATCATGTTGCTCAGGCTGGTTGTGAACTCCTGAGCTCAAGCTGCTTGCTCACCTCAGCCTCCCAAAGTGTTGGGGTTACAGGCATAACTTGCCGCACCCAGCCTTGAAGTTTTCCTTGGTGTGCAAAGGTGTGTGTATGCATGCAAAGGTGTGTGTATGCATGCACACATGTGCACGTGTGTTTTAAAGAACAAACAAGAGTTAAAATTGGAAAGGTGGAGTGGGGTGAGATTGTGGAGACGATTTTTAGTTGGTAGTGAGGGGGCAATGGATGTTTCTTTTATTAGGGACCGATATGGTTTGGCTGTGTCCTCATCCAAATCTCATCTTGAAATGTGCTTGTATAATTCTCACGTGTTGTGGGAGGGACTGGTGGGAGATAATTGAATCATGGGAGTGCTTCCCCCACACTGTTCTCATGGTGGTGAATAAGTCTCACGAGATCCGATTTTTTTTTTTTTTTTGAGACGGAGTTTCGCTCTTGTTACCCAGGCTGGAGTGCAATAACGCGATCTCAGCTCACCGCAACCTCCGCCTCCTGGGTTCAGGCAATTCTCCTGCCTCAGCCTCCTGAGTATCTGGGACTATAGGCACGTGCCACCGTGCCCAGCTAATTTTTTGTATCTTTAGTAGAGACGGGGTTTCACCATATTGACCAGCATGGTCTTGATCTCTTGACCTTGTGATCCACCCGCCTCGGCCTCCCAAAGTGCTGGGATTACAGGCGTGAGCCACCGCACCCGGCCTGATCCCACGGTTTTACCAGGGCTGTCTGCTTTTGCATCTTCCTCATTCTCTCTTTGCCTTCTGCCATCCATGTAAGGTGTGCCTTGCTCCTCCATGCCTTCCACCATGACTGCGAGTCTTCCCCAGCCACGTGGAACTGTAAGTCCGGTTAAAATTCTTTGTTTGGTAAATTGCACAGTCTTGGGTATGTCTCAGAAGTGTGAAAACAGACTAATACAGGGATCTCATAGGGACATTACTTTGTGGTGGTGTGACCCGAGGCTGCGGGTGGAATGGTTAGAAGCAGAGAGTGAGGAGGAATGAACAGGAAGTAGGGGCTGACTGAGGAGACTACGCAGGGAGCATGGATGGTGGTAAAGACAAAGATACAGCTGACCTAAGCAGGTGTTGCCTCTGGGTGCCTGGAAGGGAGTTGTACTGGGAATGGGAAGGCTAATGAGTTCATCTTGGGGTCCCAGGGGCCCTCTGTGTGAACAGTGAGTGAAGAGCAAGGATGTGAAAGAAGGGAAGGGGGCTGAGGGCCTGAGGAGAAAGAGAAGACACAGACAGAAGTCCTGAAGAGAAGCAGCCATGTCCAGTGACAGCAAAGCAAGGGGAAGGGCAGTCCATTAGGCTTGGTTAACAGTCTGCTGGGGGAGCATCTAAAAGCAGCCTATTTTTGCATTGTACATTTCCATATTGAGTTCCTGTACTTTTGTCTTGTCTCTTCCTCGTGTTGTAAATTCTTTCTGCCCATATTTTATATTCTCTAACCCTTGTAGGAATTTTGTTCAGATTCAGTAATGTTGAAACTTTTCTCCCCCTTCACCACCACCCTCCAATTTTGGCTCTATGTGTGTATTTTACCCAGCAATTTGGAAATGTCACCCAGTCTTATAGAAATGAATATATGCTCTGGTTCCCATGTCATTTCCAGTTCTGTCCCTTCCCTCTTCCCTGCCAACCTCCGAACAGGTTCTTCCAAAGTGTAAGGTCAGCAGAAGGTCAGATGGTAAACCCAGCGCTGATCTCAGGATCATGCTAATTCGGAGTAAAATCTCATTTCTGTCTTCTCCAGGGGAGCCAGTTTAGCCAGGGAAACGGCAAAAATTCCTCATTTCCTCTGCATTTTAACTTCAAATAATCAACTTACCCTGAATGACAGTAACTGAGAGCAGGAGACTGGTGGGGTTTGCAGTCAGGTGCCAGGACTAGGAGAATAGCTCTTTCCACAGACTCAGGCATGCCTAAAGAGACATGGAACTTTCCATAGGCAAAGGTAAAATGGGTAAGATTCTAAGCTTTAAAAAGTTATTTTATTTATTTATTTTTCTCTCTCTTTTTTCCCCCCAGAAATGGCTCCTTTAATAGTTGCATAACTCTTCTACATCTTGATTAAACAGTACATAAATAAGAGGGCTAGAGTGGTGTCCTGGGATGTTCCTTTTGAACCCATCATGGGCCCAGTGTTCCATTCCGTGTCTCTGATCCCAGGTGCCTCCTGTGTCCTCAGAGTTAACGGCTGTCATGAGTAAACTCTGTGGAGCTGGGCGATGGAGAAATCCCTTATGGGGTCTCCATGAGCAACAAGCAGAGTGTCTCTGCACGTCACTCCTGGTGTTTGACCTGAGCTGCCTAGAGTCACTGTGGTGGGTTAAGTCACAAAAGACAAAGATGTTCTGGTTTATCTTTACATATGCAGATTCATTTGCCGTCACATGTCTGAGTGTGTTTTCTGTGCCAGCACAGTGCTAGTCATCAAGAATATAAAGGCAAACGAGCTGTGGTCTCTAGCTTTGAGGATCTTATGTGGTCGTGTGGGCAGAAAGATGTGCTCATAAAATCACAGCAAAGTTATGGGTGCTGTGGTCACGGTGTGTGCTGAGTAGGAGATCAGGACAGGATTATTGCTTTAGGTGGCAAAATTCAGGTGAGAAATAGCCTGTCAGTTCTGTGAGTTGACACCCTGAGTGCCTTTTATTTACCATATACTTAAGAATTAGCAATGAAAAAGAACCTTCCTCATCGAAGAACCTCTCCAGGAGCTCTGGGACGTTAGTATGCCTTGAACTTGCTGACTTTTACCCAGCTCCTTTTAGTGAAACTCAGAGTTAACAATTAGAATTGCTAGGAAAACAAAGAAAAAATATTGACTTGGCTGATGAGTCAAAATATATTTCACTTATTCAGTAAATCAGATTCCAATTACAGTTCAGATTTCCAGACGGTATGAGCTCATAAACTATTTATAAGTAGAGCCTCTACCTTTCCTGGCTAAGATGACAGAAGAAAAGGCTTCGGTTTCCAGGTTTACCATTAGGGTTTTTTGGCAAGTAGATTTAGCAGCTGCTATTTTGTGGAGAGGATTTTGGCTTTAGCCTCACCGTGCAGGAAGAACTGATGAAGAATCCCATTAGGAGAATTCCTCACGCAGAGAGGTAGGAGACTGGGTAATTTTTAATGAAGCTGCTTTGATGCCTCATGAACACATTTAAGCAGGCTGGTATTTTCCAGTGGTTCCAATAAGGAGCAGAAGGTAAGGCGGGTACCCAGTGCACCTCAGTGACTCAAAATCACAGCAGATTCACTGGCAGCATCTGGAGAAGGTGTCAAGGCTTAGTTGGGTAGCAAAGGAGGTAACGCGCTGGAAACACAGCTGGCGAGCTTGGTCACATGGTCGTGCCACCTATGCCTGGCCTTCCGCAGGCCTCCTGCTCACCAACGGAGGGAGGAGGGCCCTTGCCTGCCTGTTTCCCACCCGTGACGAACAGTGACGAGGGGAATAGGCTCAAACTACTCAGAGTTCATGTTCCATAGTCACTGTCAATTTCTTTTTGTCTTTTTTTTTTTGAGACGGAGTTTCGCTCTTGTTACTCAGGCTGGAGTGCAATGGCACGATCTCGGCTCACCGCCTCCTGGGTTCAGGCAATTCTCCTGCCTCAGCCTCCTGAGTAGCTGGGATTACAGGCACGTGCCGCCATGCCCAGCTAATTTTTTGTATTTTTAGTAGAGACGGGGTTTCACCATGTTGACCAGGATGGTCTCGATCTCTTGACCTCGTGATCCACCCGCCTCGGCCTCCCAAAATGCTGGGATTACAGGTGTGAGCCACCGCGCCCGGCCATCAGTGTCAGTTTCTAGCTGTTGGGAATGGATTGTTGATACAGTTTTTGGAATATCCATTCAATAAATAGTTCACATTTAGTCATCAGTTTAGCACCTGTCTAAGGAGCATTTTATTTATGGCAGGCACTGTGCTGAGTTTTAGGAATAACATAGGCAGAAGAGACGAGAAAGACATGATTCAGATAATCACGTGGATAAATGTGTGATTCTTTGGGTTGTGGTTGTGCCAGCTACTAGGATAGCTGAGGCAGGAAGATCACTTGAGCCCAGGAGTGTGAGTCCAGCTGGGTAAGACAGTAAGACCCCATCTCAGAAAAAAGAAAAAAAAATATATATATATATACACACACATACAACTCAGATGTGACAAATGCTTTGAAGTTCAGGGAGGCAGGAAAAGTTTCCTTCAGGAAAACGATGATGGAAATCTGAAGGATGAATGGGAATTAAGTAGATGGTTAAAGAACCAGAGGATGGTCCAAGCAGGGGAAACAGCATGTGCAAGGGGCTTGCAGCAGGAGGGACTGTGCTTTGCTCAAGCTGTTCAGCAATGGCAGGTGAGGCTGGGCTGTGAGGCGTTAGAAAGTCTGATATGAGAGGGAGTAGAAGCAGGGGACCAGCTCATGCTACCTCTGTGGAGCATCTGAGGGACAGGCTTTTAGAAAGAGACTGAGAAGCAGGGGTGTGTGTGTGTGTGTGTGTGTGTGTGTGTTTCTGGGGGAGTATGAATTTTTGACACAGGCAGATTCCTTTGGTGGAAAAGTGACAGGTTTTTAGAGAGAGACTGACAAGCAGGTGTGTGTGTGTGTGTGTGTGTGTGTTTCTGGGGGAGTATGAATTTTTGACACAGGCAGATCCCTTTTGTGGAAAAGTGACAGGTTTTTTAGAGAGAGACTGACAAGCAGGTGTGTGTGTGTGTGTGTGTGTGTGTGTGTGTGTGTGTATGTGTATGTGTGTGTTTCTGGGGAAGTATGAATTTTTGACACAGGCAGATCCCTTTGGTGTAAAAGTGACAGGTTTTTTAGAGAGACTGACAAGCAGGTGTGTGTGTGGGTGTGTGTACTATGTGTGTGTTGTGTATGTGTGTGTGTCTGGGGAGTATAAATTTTTGACACAGGCAGATTTCTTGGTGGAAAAGTGCCTGCTCTGGGCTTGACCAGTGAGATCAGAGGCCCTGGGATGGTTCATTCATACTTCCACTTAGGATGGAGACACAGCCTCTCTGAGGTCTCTTCCATGATTCTGTTCTATTTTTAATGGGATTATTACCTGTCCCTCTCTCTCCTGATTCTTGTGGAGAAAAGGAAGGGAATAGGATTCTGTAGGGCCCCATTTTCTTTGTGAGGTTTTGCTCTTTGCTAAGTGCCAGTCACCTGAATTGATAACATGTGTCTGTGAGCAGATGGATGAGAGCTGATAGGGCTTGCAGACGGAGGGAGAAGTTTGGTATGCCAATGGAGAAGGTTGGTAGGAGGAAAGTTTTTATTTGTGTCTTGCCTGATAAGGCTTTTATAATGGATCATGCTGAAAATACCTTTAAACACTTAGAGAAGCAGAGAAAATGGCCTAGTGGAGTGCTTGCCTATTTCCATGTGGCATGGATGTTCTGACATCTCTGAGCTGTCCATGGACACTGCCCAGAGGTTGGGAAGTGTGAGTAACAAGGGAGCTATGGCTACTCGCCGTGGGCCCCCCATCAGATACATTTCCAGATGTGGATATGGTCGAGCCGCAAGAACTGGGTGGTGCAGCGAGGGGTCTGTTATAAATAGCCTGGGACAGTCACACCACCATAATATTGCAAATAGTTGAATCCTTAACATCTAAAGGAAAAAAGCTTTAATTTTATTGTTGGAAATCCTGTTCAATCTATGTTACACTCTCTCTGACCCTGTAAATTCTGCCTGATGAATATTTTTCTAAAGACTTGCCAAGATCATTAAGTAGATTTCTACTTGGTGGAAGATTTTGGCATTATTATTTGGTCACTTTAAGCAGAAAATGGAGTATGTCATAAACTGTAAATTCATTAGACAAGAACCAGTATGGAACAGCAATACCTACAATAGCAAAGATGATAAGGATGCATAAGGCACTTACAGTAGCCAGTTGACCCCCAGTGACCTGCGCCTTCTTGTCCTCTTGCTCCATTGCAGTCCCTTCCCATGTTGAAAAGTCCTGATCTGTGCAACCAATAGGACATTATGGAAATGATGGAGTGTGACTTCCACTGCTAGATCATAAAAGACAGTGGCTTCCTTCTTGCTTTCTCTTGGATCTCTTGCTGTGGAGGAAGCCAGCTGTCATGTTGTAAGGGCACTCAAGCAGCCTGCAGAAAACCCCATGTTGCAAGGGACTGAGGCCACTTGTCAACAGCTATATGAGTGTGTCATCTTGGAAGCAGATCCTCTGGCCCCAGTCAAGCCTTCAGATGACTGCAGCCTTGACTAACATCTTGACTGCAACTCATCAGAAAACCTGAGCCAAAACCACCTGATTGAGTCACTTATGACAGAGTCTCACTCTGCTGCCCAGGCTGGAGTGCAGTGGCGCAGTCTTGGCTCACTGCAACGTCCACCTCCTGGGTTCAAGCATTTCACCTGCTTCAGCCTCCCGAGTAGCTGGGACTACAGGTGTGTGCCACCACTCCCAGCAAATTTTCTTTTTAGTACAGACAGGGTTTCACCATGTTTGTCAGGCTGGTCTCGAACTGATGACGTCAGTGATCCACCTGCCTTGGCTTTCCCAATTGCTGGGATCACAGGGCTGAGCCACCGCACACAAACTTTGAGTCACTTTTTGATTGCTTACCTTCAGAAACTTTGTGAGATACTGGTTGTTATTTTAGGCTGCTAAATTCTTGGGCAATTTGTTACACGGCAAGAGATAACTGATACAATACAAAACTGATGTTTTGACAAAAACCATCTCTTTGAAGCTGCATTTTTTGATAGCCACTGGCTGTAGCAGGACTCATAGCACCCTGCGATACCCTTGGTGTAGTCCTTGTTATGCTGGGCTATATCTCTTAGGTGATATGTCATGCTCCCCGTCCTGAAGAAGGGGTGTCTTGTCCGTTGTATCATCAGTAGTTTGCAGAATGCTCTGTGTTTGTTGTATGAATGAATCAGAATGTGTAGAGGTAAATAAAGGACAGTCTCATGGTTTAAGGACAGGTCAGGTTTTAAATCCAGCATTGCCATTGACTTCATAGTTCTCCTCGTCTTTCCCTGTTTTTCTTTCCTCTCTTGTATGGGGATACTGTTTGTGTTACAAAAAACATGCCCCAAATTGCTATATGTGCGTCGTATGTACTTGTGCACATAGGGACTATTTCAGGAGGGAGATAACTAGTCAATAGCAGTTACTTTTGGGGATACGGGGGGGATGGGGTAAGAGGAAAACTTTCAAAAAATGTTGCATAAATGTTTTATATCTTTTGAATTTATTCTGTGTATGGTGAAATAGGAGTATCCATCTGTGCTTCTCCTTCGGCTGGTCAAGAAGGAGCCTGGAGTTTAGTGATGTGTTTTTAACTTTTGACCTTGACCTTGACCTTCCATCTGCTAACCCAGGTTTGTGGCTTCCGCATCCCCAGAGTCTCAGTTCCATCCTCTGATTTCCTGTCTCACAGTTGATGCCGTGGTTCAGCCCTCATCAGCAGCCATCTCCCTATTTTCCCAACTGGGTTGTCCCCTTCTGACCATGCCCCCCTGCCACAGGTTTGCCACCCCATAGCCCAACCCCTCCCTCACAAGTCCCCGCTGGCTTCCCTTTAGTTACAGAATCCTGCCTGGTCTGTGAGGCTTGCACTGCACAACCTGGCTACCACCTGCCTTTGCAGCCCTGGCCCTCACTGTTGTCCCTGATGAGCCTCGTGCCAGCCACACTAAAGGATTCCCTGTCACCTACACAGAAGAGTGGGCTCTGTCACTCCATATCAGCCACATCTAGGCTTTTGCTCTGCAATCCTGACCTGCCAGAAAGGACAGTACCCGCAACATATCTGACCCAAATGTCAATCGTGTCACTTTGAGGAACTGGGGTCTGTGTGTGTGTGTGTGTGTGTGTGTGTGTGTGTGTGTGTGTGTGTGTGTCTTTCTTTTCTTTTTACATAAATGACCGCTGTGTTACCCTAAGCCTAGTTGTTGAGCAGTAGATGAATAGACTGAACACTTCTGACACCCCACGTCTCTGATCCCCAAGAATCCTGTTCTTAATAATCCTCCACTTATTGCAGGTGTTCCGGTCTTTTCCGACTTGCTGTCCTGTGCTTTCCCACTAAACTATCTGCGTGTGCTATGGTGGTCTCCCTGCTTTCTTACTCTGTCCCCCCCGGCTCATAGTAACTTGTCTGTCCCTAATGCCCTTCACCAGCCCCTGTGCTTTGGTCTCCTCCAGTTAAAATCCTGCCGTCCTTCATGGCTGTGTTTAGATGACATCTCCTTTTTGGGTCCACCCAGAAGCTTCCGTTCTTTCTCTTTGAAATCCCCAGGGTCTTCTGCCCTTCGGTGGCATTTACTGTGTTTTGCTTTCCCTGTCGTGTGTTTACTCATCACATCAAACGTGTGAAATCTGGGGCGCAGAGATGGACAAGGTGGCCTCTGCTCTCAACTCTTCGCCTCGCCTAGTGCCAGAGGCAGATGAGAAAGCTGATAGTCAGTTCGGCATGGTGCGTGAGAAGCTCATACGGCGCGGAAAGCAGAGGTTCAGAAAAGGGTGACTGTGCTCCGTGTAGGAAGGCCAGGGCCGGTTCTTAAGAGGAAGTGAGGCTTGGACGAGTCTTGGGGGCAGTGGGAATTAACGAGGTGACTTACAGGTGGGCAAGGACGGTCCAGACGCAGGGAACGTCTTGAACCAAAGCATGCCTTGTACTCCTCTGAGACCTGAACACCTCTTTAGGGGTAACCATCTTCCTTATTCATTTTTGTGCGTTTTATAGATTTACTGTAAGCAGCTAGGAGTTTTGTTTGCGTTCAAGTATTTATTCACTCAACAAATATTCTTGAGTACTGATTTACTTGAGGTAGTGACCTGATGTAAATGGATTTAGGCAAATAGTGGGTGGCAGATGGATTCAGTAAAAACCATCAGAGTCATAGGTGGCCTCTGAAGTGATTAGATGTGCTTTAGTGAGTTTTAGCTACAGAGTAAGTCATGTGTTCATGGTGACCACACGTTAGAATTCCGGAAATGTGAGCAAGCACGAGTCCAAGTCAGATGCAATGGAAAAATCCTTCTGCCCCAGTCAGCACTGGGGAACAGAACTTGTTTGAGCCAGCATTATTAGTTTAGTTTCATGAAAGACGAAATAAAGGGCAAGGTGTTTGTTCCACGGGTGATTGCAGCAGTTTTCACAGTAGTGAATAAAGTAATGCTGTTTTGTCATCAGTGGGTAGGAGTCGGGGGCTGGGAGAGGCTTGTTCCATTCCTCAGGAAATTCCCAACTCATGGATGGGCCTTATCCTTGGGGAGCTTGCAGATGAAGGGGAGAATGTGGCCAAGCACACTATTTCTCCTTTTAACACGTCCCTTCTTTTTCTTTCTTTTTGTTTTATTTGTTAAATTTGTGCACATGTTTCTCAAGTGTGTGGTCCAGTGGGAAGAAGTGCTGGCGGTCTCTGGGTTTAGGGAAACATTCAGTCCACTTCCACTTAGAAATAAAAGGCTGGATGTGCTTCGAAGACTTTTTGGAATAAGGCTGGGGACAAAGAAGTCAAGCAGATAAATGACAGAGTCCAGAGAAGGTGGCGATACAGACAGCACTGAAAGCACTCAGGCAGCTGTGGTGCAGGAGGATGTTAAAGTCTTCTTTTTTCCATCCCTGAATTGTCCAGGAGCCACAAGACATCTGCTCTGCAGAGCGTTTGCCGGATGGCAGTGCAGCGGAGACTTAGATCTGGCAAACTGAGTTGGAAAACACAGTTCTTTGTGTATTTGGGGCGAGAACCAAGGCATTAGTAAACTTTGGGAAATAGACAATGGGTTGTCTGATAGAGTCCATCTGGGGAAGTATTTGGAGCCATTTGGGTTTGTAACTATGACCCTGAACTTGAGTCCACCATACACCAAGTCCAAAGGAAAGGTATGTTCTGTGGACCCCTCATTCTCCCTGATATACAGGACCTCTCTCTGCCTGGTCAAGGCATTTCCATGTCTCTAAGCCTATGACTTTTTGTGAGAAGAAGCCTTCCACAGCTCCTTTGCTGCTTGGTTTCAGAGACACCAGGATGTCAGGCTCCTACTCTGTCTGCCATGCTTCCTTCTCCCTGTCCCAGTGTGCTTCCTTCTCCCTGTCCCATGTGAACTGTTTCCCTTGCAGGCCCAACTCAGTGTCGTTTCCTGGAGCCGTCTTAGTGACCCTTCCGGCCAGAAGCAGGCGCCTGTGCTGTGTACCGTGCCCTTCCTGCTGCTGAACTGGAGAGAAAACGTGGCTGGCAGGTGGTAAACTCACTGGCTGAATCAGGCGCAGTGGAGAGGCAGGGTTAATAATTGACTCTGCCCTGTGGAGCCAGTGGTGTTGGCCTTGACCGAACACTAGCAGAAATTAGAGCCTGGTCTGGCGTTTAACTAACAGGATAGTATGGCCCCAAAACAATTTCTTGTTTTGAGGTTAATCCTGTCTGTGAGTTTACGGCTAACATTTCTGTACATCGGGCCCTGTTTGCCTCCAGCAGCCAGGACCGTGGACTCATGAGGTTCACAAAGAGGGTGCACGAGGTCAGGGGGCTGGCTCTCTACGCAGCCGCTCGCCACAGTAGAGGATGATCAAGATGCTCTGTAAGACAGGAGGCAGAACAACGTGTGGGCCTGGTAGAGGTGCAGGTGAAGAGGCTCCCCGTCCCCCATGCTTCTTTCATTTTAAATTCACAGCCTTTGTTTCTTGAGAAGTTCTAGATCTACCTCTGGTGCTGCGAGAAGGTTCGATTGAATACACATCCTAAAGTCAGCAGCACAGCTCCTTGTGGAAGGCACTCTAAAGGGTGGGGCCCTCTGGCTGTAGACATTGCTCCCTCCCTTCCCTGAAATAAAGCCTGCTCCAGAGCAGTGCCTGCCTGCTGGTCTGTGGTAGAAAGCTGCTCATAGCTTAGAAGTTCTCCTTAGTGGCTAGACAGGCCTAGACTGAGAAATGACACATGGCGATCCTAAGGTAGATTGTTTTTTTGAGACTCTTGCGCTGTCACCCAGGCTGGAGTGCAGTGGTAAGAATCATGGCTCGCTGCTGCCTCGACCTCCCAGGCTGAAGTCATCCTCCCAGCTCAGCCTCCCGAAGAGCTGGAACTAGAACTGAGTGCCACCATGTCCGACTAATTTTTGTAGAGATGGAGTTTTGCCGTGTTGCTCATGCTGGTTTCACTCCTGGGTTCATATGGTTCTCCTACCCTGCCTCCCAGAGTGCTGGGCTAGCAGGCATGAGCCACTGTGCCTGGCCCAGATTCTTAACTTAGTAGGGAGTATCTAAATGAATCTGTTGATTGATCTCTTAAGTAGAATGTGATTAATTTCTCCATCAACAGCTGCACAGCACCGCAGAAGTCCACCTGCCCCTCTCCTTCCCCCGGCCTTCCAGGAAGCTGCAGTGAATTGGTTGGAGGTAGTTCTGACACCCAGCTTCTGGGTCCCGGGTGTATTGTTTTCTAGTACACTGGCTGGCACCTAAAGCTGCCAATAAATACATGCTCTGTATACACTCATGTACTTTTGGAGAAGGCAGTTGGCCCAAAGTGAGAGTGGGGAGGGTGGGAGTGAAACACACAGCAAGCCAGAAAAAGGGGGACATGGAAAAGGAAGGGTAGGAGCTAGAGGGGAGAGGGCTGCGGACTGACTGGCGCCCAGCTCTAGAAACAGTCAGCATTAGAAACGGGCAAAGAGGCCAGGTGCAGAGGTTGATGCCTGTAATCTTAGCAGTTTGGGAGGCCGAGGTGGGAGGCTCACCTGAGGTCAGGGGTTTGAGACCAGCCTGGCCAACATGGTGAAGCCCTGTCTCTACTAAAAATACGAAAATTAGCTGGACATGGGGGTGCATGCTTGTAATCCCAGCTACTTGAGAGGTTGAGGCAGGAGAATCGCTTGAACCCAGGAGATGGAGGTTGCAGTGAGCCGAGAGTGTGCTCAGCCTGGGCAACAGAGCGAGATTCGGTCTCAAAAAATACGGAACAAAAAGAAACATGCAGAGGGACAAGATCAGTGTGAAGCGTGACGGGAATGAGGTATGGGGGGGCATGTTGGGAATGAGGTATGGGGGGGCGTGAC
>CM052655.1:1043863-1060238 GCA_028533165.1 Leontopithecus rosalia
ACGGGAATGAGGTATGGGGGGGCGGGAAGGAGAAGGGTGCAAAGGGAGGGTGAGAAGATGGGAGGTGGCAGGAGAGGAAGTGGGGAAGCTGGTGGCATCGAGAAGTGAAAGAGGAGTTCGAGCTAAGGACTAGAGGGTAAAGGGAGAAGAGGTGAGTCTGAAAGGTATGAGGGAGGACAGCAAAGGATGGAGGAGAAGCCGTGAGCTTCTGCTCCAGGAATCTGGCTCACAATTATCCCAAAGAGCTGTGGCCGCCAGTGTTGATTTATTGCAGTATTAGAAGTATATGGTTGCTAAGTAAGTGACTTTTGAAATAAGGTGTGAACTGTGAACTAGAAGAGGATAAGTGAAACTTTTGTCACCAGACAGGGACAATTTTTATACCTCTTATTTGGAGGATCTCTCTGTCCATAGCAGTGAGCATGGGTATGAAAAGGTGCACTGAGGCTGGGAGCAGTGGCTCACACCTGTAACCCCAGCACTTTGGGAGGCCGAGGCGGGTAGATCATCTGAGGTCAGGAGTTCGAGACCAGCCTGGCCAACATGGTGAAACCCTGTCTCCACTTAAAATACGAAAAAATTAGCTGTGTGTGGTGCACGTTTGTAATCCCAGCTCCTGGGGAGGCTGAGGCAGACGAACTGCTTGAACCCAGGAGGTGGAGTTTGCAGTGAGCCAAGATCCTGCCATTGCATTCCAGCCTGGACAGCAGAGTGAGAGAAAGAGAGAAAGAGAAAAAGAGAGACGGAGAGAGAGAAAGGAAGGGAGGGAGGGACCGAAGGCAGGCAGGAAGGAAGGAATAAGGGAGGGGAGAAAGGAGGGAGGGAGGGAGGGAGGGAGCGAGGAACTGTGCATGGGATGTAATGCTTTAAAAAGTTACAAGTGTTACTTGTCTGTGAGGGAAGATTCCACAGTCCAGTTAGTTGTAGGAGTCTCTGGTGGTCTTTGGGCAGGAGTTTGAAGGGACCATTGGAAAGGCATCAGAAGAATTTAAATGACCCATATCCCGTCTTTCAGAATGAAACTAATATTTATTTTTAAAAATTGTATGCTCTGGCTGAGAATTTACACAGCCTTCGGAAGAGGAGACAGGTATGCTTCTGGTTTCCAGTGATCAGTGATCACTCGATCACTCGGTGAACTTGTGGCTTTACTCAGTGGATCTGGGAACTTCTTACTCTTACCAGCTGTCTTAGGCCGTCCCCCTTCCTCTTGAAACCAACTTCGTTTGACATGTCATTGTAGATTTTCTGTTATTTCCCCCAAATCATTCCTCAGTGAACAGTACCCCTTAAATGCCTTCTGTGTGTGTCCAGAAATTATCAGCTCAACCAGTAAATAGGAGTTCGTTAGTGAAACCAGTGATCCAGGAAAGACCTAAGTTTTTGTTTTTGTTTGTTTTTTAAAGATGAACAAAGTTTAAGGAAGAATTTTTGTAATTGAATGTTTTATTTTGATATAGTTACAAATTTATATGCGGTTAGATCCCATATGCCTTTTCTCCCATTTCCCCCAAATGTAAGACATTGCAAACTATGGTACAACAGCATGCAGTATGTTCACATTGACGTGGCTGAGATATAGAGCGTTTACATCACTCCCCACGCTTTTTATGTGTCCTTTTACAGCCACGCCATTCTCCTTCCTTTTCCCTCCCATCCCCCCTTGACCTGACTCCTGCACTTTCCTCTGGTTTTTAAATTTTGTCATTTCCAGTGTGACATACAGATGGAATCTTACAGAATGTAACTTTTTCTGATTGGCTTTTGTTGCTCAGCATGGTTCTCTGGAGATTCCTCCAAGCTCCTGCGTGCGTCAGGAAGTGCTTTCCTTTTTATTGCTGAGTAGTATTCTATAGTGTAGATGTGCCACAGTTTGTTCAAGCATTCACTCATTGAAGGACATCTGGGATGTTTCTAGTTCTGTACTTTTTTTTTGAGACAGAGTTTCACTCTTGTTACCCAGGCTGGAGTGCAATGGGGCGATCTGGGCTTACGGCAACCTCCACCTCCCTGGGTTCAGGCGATTCTCCTGCCTCAGCCTCCTGAGTAGCTGGGAATACAGGCACGCGCCACCATGCCCAGCTACTTTTTTGTATTTTTAGTAGAGACGGGTTTCACCTTGTTGACCAGGATGGTGTTGATCTCTTGACCTCGTGATCCACCCGCCTCGGCCTCCCAAAGTGCTGGGATTACAGGCGTGAGTCACCGCACCTGGCCTGTGCTTTTAAAGTTATTTATTTATTTATTTATTATTTTTTTGAGACAGAGTTTCGCTCTTGTTACCCAGGCTGGAGTGCAATGGCACAATCTCAGCTCACCGCAACCTCCGCCTCCTGGGTTCAGGCAATTCTCCTGCCTCAGCCTCCCGAGTAACTGGGATTACAGGCACGTGCCACCGTGCCCAGCTAATTTTTTGTATTTTTAGTAGAGACGAGGTTTCATCATGTTGACCAGGATGGTCTTGATCTCTTGACCTCGTGATACACCCTCCTCAGCCTCCCAAAGTGCTGGGATTACAGGCTTGAGCCACCACGCCCGGCCTTAAATTTATTTTTTATTTTACTTTAAGCTCTGGGATACATGTGTTGAATGCGCAGGTTTGTTACATAGTTACACATCTGCCATCGAGGTTTACTGCATCTATCAGTCTCATCTAGGCTTTAAGCCCTGGATGCCTTAGATATGTGTCCTAATGCTCTCGCTCCCCTTACCCCTCTGCCCCCTGTGCATGATGCTCCCCTCCCTGTGTCCATGTGTTCTCACTGTTCAGCTCACTTAAGAGTGAGAACGTGCTATGTATGTTTGGTTTTCTGTTCCTGCGATGGTTTGCTGAGGATGATGGTTTCCAGCTTCATCCATGTCCCTGCAAAGGACATGAGCTTTTTCTTTCAAAAGAATCAGCTTTTTGTTTCATTGTTTATTTCTATTGTTTTTCCGTTTTCCTTTTCACTGATTTCTGCTCTTTCTTATTTCCTTCCTTCTGCTTCCTTTGTGTTTATATTGCTCTTCCTTTTCCAGGTTCTTGAGGAAGGAGCTTAGATTATTGAATTCAGACTTTTCCTCTTTTCTAATATCAACACTTAATGCCGTATATTTTATTTTAATTTCCATTCAGGTCAGTACGTGTTTTTAAAAAACTTTTCTTGAGGCTTGCTCTTTGACCCACGGATTATTTAGAAGTGCATTGTTTAATGTCTAAGTCCTTGGGCATTCCCCTGTTATCTCGTTAAATTCCATTTTGGTTAGAAAACCAGTCTGTATGATTTCAGTCCTTTTACATTTGTTGAGGTTTGTTTTATGGCTCGGATATGGTTTATCTTGGTATATATTCTTGAAAAGATGGTATATTTTGCTAGAAAGGTATTTCAGAAATAGTAAATACGAATCAACCTGAAGGATAAAAATAAGTGATCTCTTTTCCTGTGGCAGTAGAAATATTGTTACTAGTTGAACAAGTTATCTTTACTTATAGCCTGAGTTATACAAAAAATAGGAATACATCCTTTTTGGTGGTTTACAAGTCTAATTGCATTTTCATATGTCAAGTAAGTAGTGGAGGATATGTGACTTGTCATTTTATTTGCCACAGAGGTTTTTTCCCATTCAAATTGTAATTTTCTGGATTTTTTTCATTTTGTGGTTACTTTAGTGAAAAGAAATGTTAGAAGAAGCTTGTTTTAAAGTAAACTGAACAATGCCTAAGAGTATAGGGTGGAAAAAATGAATTTTGGACTGTAGTTTTGACACCGCCTTCTTCCTCTCTTACAATACATTTGGAAGATCTTTTCAGATAGACGTATATAAAATGTCCCGAATGCCATCCTTTGAGGCAGCAGCACAGTTCTTCAGATGCTGATTTAAGAGGAGGTTAGTCATCTGCCATTTCTTTCTCCTCGTGCCCTGTCTCACTCACCTCTCCTAATAGTCTAGCATTAGCCTTCTAGAGAAATTCAGAGGTCTGCCAAGGTAAGTCAGCAAACCAGTCAAGGGCCAAGAAGTCAGGAATGTGTGAGTAGCTGAGTCAGGGGACTGGAATCAGAAGTGAGGGTGAGTCAGGGCCGGGGCTGACTCAGGCGGGCTGAGGTGGTGACCTGTGAATCACTTGGCATCCTGGTGCTCCAGGGCAGGGGTAGGCTCACTATGCTGAGGCCTGAAACTTCACCTCTCCCAGGGATCAGCTGATAGGATTTGGTCCCAGTTAACCTTCCCTTCCTCTTTTGCATTAGGTCACCTGTTCGAAAAATGTTAACCAAACTTTAGGTCCCCGCGACTTATTTCTCTTTGTGGAAATGGGAATGATATCACTGCAAAGAATCAGGGAAGAGGTTGTGGAGGGAAAAGAGGAGGGGGGCAAATAAATTAGTGAGAAAGAGAGAAACAGGGTTGGAACGCGAGGCACGTATTAGGCGCTTCTGCAAGAATGTAAACTGTTCTTATCACCAAGTCTGGTCCATTCCACACTTGGTGATAAGAACTGGACTCACTCAGATGAGTCTGTCCAGTCTCCCTCTCTCTTATTCCCAACATTTTAGCCTTTTTTTTTCCCCTTGAGATGTAGTCTCGCTCTTCCAGGCTAGAGTGCTGTGGTGGAATCTCAGCTCACTGCAACATCGCACTCCCTGGTTCAAGTGATTCTCCTGCCTCAGCCTCCCAAGTAGCTGCTATTACAGGCACGCACCACCACACCCAGCTTATTTTTGTATTTTTAGTAGAGACGGGTTTTCACCATGTTGCCAGGATGGTCTCGATCTCTTGACCTCGTGATCCACCCACCTCAGCCTCCTGAAGTGCTAGGATTACAGGCTTGAGCCACTGCACCCAACCACATTTTAGCCTTTTAACTGGAGTCCCTCCTCACAGCTGTGGGTTGATTGGAGCGAATGAATGAGAACAGCTTGTCAAGGGTGACCTTCAGCTTTAAGAGAGGGGACTGGGTGAATATTGGAGGCAGTAAGCAGGACTAGAGGAGGTTCATGTCTTAGAGTGGTAAGTGGGATAAGGACTTCCATTTCGTGTATGTTGAATCTCACTGTGCTGAGCTTGGGGCATCTACGGGACACCCAAAGAGGGGTGTCTGGCACAAGAGAAAGGCTAGGCTGGACCTACTGGTTTTGGTTGGGCCCAGTAGGTACTGGTAGTAGTTTTGTGCTCCTCCAGAGGAGGCTGTTTGCATTCTGCCCTTGTTTGATATTTCCACCGGGAGGAGAGTTTTAGAACTTCTTAGAGATGACACAGTGATTGTAGCCCTGGCCTTGCCAGCCATGCTCGAGGTATTGGGTAGATGGTCTGCTTCTCTGCTGTTAGCTTTCCCAACCCAGTTTAACTGTTTCCTGATGCAAGTGAAGCTTTTAAGTGGACAAACTTATAATACTTTTATTACCGGTGCGATCATACTACACTTCAGTCACCCAGCAGCTAGAAAGACTAGGATTAGATACTTTATTGTATGTGTGCATTTTATGAAGGGAAGAGATGAGTATTTGTAGAGTCGTATTATTATGACTTCTCCTTGGGAGATGGGTTCTTCCAAGATGATAAATGAATTCCAAAGAACAACTTTTTCTTTCCTTTCTTGAGCTTATTTAACTTTTTTTAAAGTTTATTTTGACTTAAGCCAATATTACTTGTTTTCAGGTAGACAGAGCCAAAAAAAAAAAATTTAAAGAGGAGGATTGATTTGTTGTTGTTCTGGGCAAAAGTGATACTTAGTGGGAACATTTGGCCAGGACAGACGTACTGGGTTAGGATACATTTTTTTCTTAATAGCATTTTGAGGGATTCTTAAGGTTTTTGATGTTCTCTGATATTGGTAATAATGTAAACGTCATTGGTTGTTACCAAGTGCATTTATATACTCGGATTTTCGTTTTGTTCAGGATATTTTATATTTTAAAAAGATCCATGCTGGGGCAGATAGTTATAGAGCACCAGGTGTTTAGAATTGTGATGAGTTGCTAGCTTTGTAGATCGTGCTGTTGAGGACACTGCCTTTACTGGTTTTTTACTTCTCTTAATGTGCATATCTGTGAAATAGAGTTGCTGTAAAAGTTGAGATGCTGCCAGATAGGCTAAGTGGGGAGGAAAAAACTTCAGACGACCTTTCTCATAGAGTCACCAATATTCTACAGTCTCTGGATGTAGTGTTTGAGTATACAGAGGGTACAGGGTTTTGTGTGGACAGACGACAGACGTTTTCATTTCTTTGATATGTATACCTGGGAGTAGAGTTGCTAGGTCATAAAATAACTGGTTGAGGAACTCCCAAAATGTTTTCCAGAGTGACAGCCCCATTTCCCATTCCCCAGTAATTCATGAGGGAGGGTCCTCATCTCTCCACGTTTTCTCTCACACTTGTTATTATCTGCCTTTTTTATGATAGCCATCTTCGTGGGTGTGAAATGGCATTTCATTGTGGTTTTGATTTGCATTTCTCTGATGACTAATGATATCAAGTATCTTTTCATGTGCTTATTTGCCATTTGTATATCTTCTTTGGAAGGCTATCTGTTCAGATTCTCTGTCCATTTTTAAATTGGGTTGTCTTTTTATTATTGAGTTGTAATAGTTCTTTGTATGTTCTGGATACCAGTCTCTTATTACATGTTTAATTTATGATATACTTCTCCCCCTTTTGGCTTGTCTTTTCGCTTTTTAAATGCTATCCTTTGAAGCACAAAGATTTTTAATTTTCATGATGTCCAGTTTAACTATTTTTTTCTTTTGCTACTTGTGTCATGTCTAAGAAACCATTTCCTCATCCAAGCTCATAAATACCTTCTCTTCTTCTACAGTTGAGTGAGAAGTGAGCAGAGCCGGTATAGGGACTGCCTCTCCCAGAGGGGCTTCAAGAGAGAAGGCTTAGCCATGCCATCCTTGATCAGAAAGGGTATGATCAGCACTGAGAAAGCCCAAGGGTGTGCTGGTCCCTGCAGTCAAGCCGCATTAGTTGACAGGATCATTTATATTTCAGGACAAATACAGAGCTTTCAAGTGGACCTTTCAAGTGGCCAGCTTGTGCTGAGGGTGGGTAACAGAAGGAGCTAACCAGGCCCTAAAGAACATGGGTGATATTGTGAAAGGCTCAATGTGGTAAAAACAACTATGTGGCGAGTTGACATAAGTAACCTTGGGGCTGTCAATGTAATCTACAAACAGTATTTCAAGAGTGGTTTTTCTCTTAGGGCTGCTCACCATATTTTGCGACTTTGCCCAAAGGACGCCGGGTTGAAATTGAATCAGTGGCTGTTCAGGGACCTCTCACAACAGCCTGACTATACGTGGGCCCAGTGCTGTCTAGTCTGGAATTTTTAACTTTTTTTTTTTAACTGAGACGGAGTTTCGCTCGTTACCCAGGCTGGAGTGCAATGCGCCATCTCGGCTCACCACTAACTCTGCCTGCTGGGTTCTGGCAATTCTCCTGCCTCAGCCTCCTGAGTAGCTGGGATTACAGGCACGCGCCACCATGCCCAGCTAATTTTTTGTATTTTTAGTAGAGACGGGGTTTCACCTTGTTGACCAGGATGGTCTCGATCTGTTGACCTCGTGATCCACCCGCCTCGGCCTCCCAAAGTGCTGGGATTACAGGCGTCAGCCACTGTGCCTGGCCAAAGAAACGATTCTTGCCTCATTGAATTGTCTTAGTGCTATTCCATCCCTCTTAAGTTTATTTTCCAGGCTTCCTACCATTCAAGTTGTTTCCCAAACATTAGTTTTGGTGCTGAAGCTCGGATGTTAAAGCATCTATTCAAAAGAAACTGTTTAGACCAGACGCAACTGAGATCCTCCTGAGTTCAGGCCAGGGTTGCTGCCATTGTAGGTAGGTGAGAGGTTGTGAGAGAAAGCAGACACATTATGAGGAAAATCAAGCTGTTACTTTAAAAAAAAAAGTAGCGTTTTCTCTGGAGGTCTGGAGGTCAGAGACGCATATTTTCAAGCCCGCTCTGTGTGCAGCGTAACCGATGGTAACTGGTCACCTGGGCCACGTGGACACGGTTCTCTGCTGTAGACTGGACTTTTACGCATGTACAACAGTCGTTACTTGAAGTAGTGAAAAAAAAAGCAATAAAAATCAGGAGTTCTCATAGTGACTATGTTGCTTTGACGTTAAAAAGCTGTGTGACCAGCCAGGCGCGGTGGCTCACGCCTGTAATCCCAGCACTTTGGGAGGCCGAGGCGGGTGGATCACGAGGTCAATAGATCGAGACCATCCTGGTCAACATGGTGAAACCCCGTCTCTACTAAAAATGCAAAAAATTAGCTGGGCGTGGTGGCGCGTGCCTGTAATCCCAGCTACTCAGGAGGCTGAGGCAGGAGAACTGCCTGAACCCAGGATACGGAGGTTGCGGTGAGCCGAGATCGCGCCATTGCACTCCAGCCTGGATAACAAGAGCGAAACTCCGTCTCAAAAAAAAACAAACCAACAAAAAATGCTGTGTGACCTCAGGCAACTAAGGTCAGCCAACCTCTTTTCATCTTATGTCAAATGTACGTACTGGATTTATGACCTCTGGTCATCTGTGGCATTAAAGTTCCATGATGTTGATACGTTTGAAGATGACGTTGACATGGTCAGGGTTTGATGGTTAGAAACCACATTATAAAAACCTACCTAGCAGTGCCAGAATATAAGGAAGTGCTCCAAACACACGCGCGCGTGCAGGCGCACACACACACACACACACACACACACACATATCAATGAGGTATGGCAGAGGGACACAGGAACCAAATACAGAAGCTGCCAGTGGCCAAAGTCACAAAATAACATAGTATTGAATTATGTCCCCCGAATAAAATAAATGCACATGGGTTTGCACTGCTGTATCAAGTGATTGAATACTTAAATGGGGAAGAATAGACGAATCTCCCTTCTAGAAGGGTTCCAGATAATTTATTTAGGCACATTGCCTTCAAGTAGGTTGGGGCTCATTCCCCATTCTTTAAGTGAATTCCTTCCAGAGTGTAACAGGTTGAAGTCGGGGAGAAAAGAGTCATTTCTGGGGGAGGAGTCCGTGGAGGAACCTGACGACCCTGACATCGGCCAGGTGATCAATGTCAGCATCCATCACCTTGATAGTATATACCCTTGATATGACGTGCTGAAAATGGCACTTGACCTTTGTGGTATTGAAAATCCACACCCACAGTGTAAACAGTAGACAAATCCCAATTCAGGAACATCCTACACAGTGTCTGACCCAGTCCTCGTGAAGGTGTTAACGGTCATCAAAACCAGGGAAAGTCTCAGGCGCTGTCACAGCCAAGAGGACCCTGAGGAGCTGTGATGACGGAATGTGATGTGGTGTCCTGAATGCGATCAGGAAAAGGACATTGGGTGAAGACTAGGGAAAGCTGAGCACAGTATGGACTTTGGTTAACAATAATAGATCAGGATTCGTTCGTTCATGATGACAAATGGACCATGTCCTTGTAAGATGCAGTAAAAGGGGAAGCTCATTTGAATGGGATTTTATATTAGCCATTTTTCCATCATCTGAAACTGTTCTAAGAATAATTTTTTGTTAAAAAACTTAGGTGGGGAATATTCTAATACCAACTTGGTGCCTCTTCCATGAAGTCATCCTCAAGCAGCGTCCTTCCCGCAGTGCCACAGCTTCCTCCATGGCAACACGTGCATCTCTGTTGTGCCACTGGCACTGCAGTTAACTTCCTCTCTTGTCTGCCCTGCAAGGCTCTGAGCTCCTTATTCATCCTTATGCATAGCTTCTGGCACACGGGAGGCACTCACATGTTTGTTAGCTGATATGATGAAGGAATGAGCAGTAGAACATTTAATTCCTGAATCCCCTATAGGTCCCACTTCTTGCTTCAGGTTCCTGTACTCAAAGATGCTCACACTGTAGCTAAGAGACAGAATAGCAGTGGGATAATGATGCCCATGATGTAGGAAGAACAGATGATCTTCCTTATGATTGAGGAAGAGAAAGAAATGCCTACTCTCTCTACTTTAGAGAATAGAAGAAGGTTCGCAATGACGGTGTGTCAGAAAACTGGTTAAAAAATATCTTTACCCCAAGAAAGATTCAAATAGTACTGGGACCAACTCCCCTCCTCCTCCACCTTCACTCCCCAGCAACTCACTTCCAGATATTTCCAGTTAAAGACTTTATTTCTTCATTTAAAGCTTTTACTCTTTGAAATCCTCAGATATGATGACTGATCTGGAGGCATGCACTTGATTTATCAACTAAAGCCTCAGGTTTCTCACGCTGGTGAAGGCAGAACCTGGAGACCTGGCAGTAGGCAGGCACCTCTTAAGGGAGAAAATTAGAGGATGTGAGCCACTCAGTGACCCCAGAAATTGAGCTCAAAAGATGAGATGGGCCTAACTTGATCGGTTTCCTTGGAGGCGTCACACACGTTTCTGGATTATGCTGCAATCCTCCCTGATAGCACAGTGCACAGATTAAGGAATTCTAGGTTCTTATTTGCAAGGAAACTTTGTGAGCAACAGATCTGCAACTTTGTTTATACATTGTTTTTATAGGTTGAATCTGATAATACTCACAAAAGCACATACATAAAATAAAAAAGATATTTCTAAAAGATCATAGAAAATTTAAATAGAATCAATTCTGGGGATCGTAGGAGACAAACAGAACCCAGCCACGTAGTCCAATAATCCTGCAGGTGAATTAGAAATGTAGTCCTGAGACCTTCAGTGAAGTGAAAAAGGAACGCGATCAACTTCATGATTTTTTTTTCCATAAGAAAAAAAAAACCTAAAACATTTCCTCAGGGAATTAAAACTTCTCTTGACATATAATTGTGGAAGTTATACCCAGATGTCCTTGCTAGCCTGGGGACCTGGGGACCCCATGAGCAGAGAGAGAGCAGGTAGATGCTGGAGATCCAGCCATGCACAGTGTCATCTGTACATGCCTAAGGCCCACATATCACTGAGGGAGAAACAAGTCACTGTCCCAGAGTCTTGAACAGGCCCTCGGGTATGGGCATTCTGTTTCCAGATTTTACTTCCTTATTGTGAAGTATGAGATAACATTTGTCCTTCTGCACGTGGGATAGGGATGAGTCTAGCTGCTAAATGTGAGTATAGGAGTGTTTCTGATTCTGAGGTCTTATTTGTTTCAGGGAGTTAACAAGATAAGGAGCATAATAAATATGGTAGACCAGAATTAATACTTTAAATGGTGAGTTTATGGTTTCAAATTTGCAGTAAAGTTAATCCTGGTAAAGTTGAATTATATTCATCCTCTTGCCTTTCTTTTGAAAATAGTGAAATTTAATAAGATCTGGGGAGGATGATCCTAGAAGTCAGGAATCAATCAGAATCACTGCAATTGTGCCATCTTCTTTTGTCAGGGTTCCTACGTAGGAGATTGAGGCCACAGACAGATTTTGGAAGGAGCTTCCTAGTGATGGATGACAGAACTCTTGGTCCTGTCCTGTTAACTTGTCTTTCATGACATAAAGACACAGAAAGCATACTTATCAAGGCTGTATGTGACTGAAAGCAGGCAGAGAGAGCCCAAATACAAAATGGCAGACCCAAGTTTCACAATGCTCTCCATGGTCAGAAACAAGGGCTCCTGTAATCCCAGCTACTTTGGAGGCTGAGGCAGGAGAATGGTTTGAACCCCACAGGTGGAGGCTAGGCTGCAGTGAGCTGAGATTGCACCATTGCACTCTAGCCTGGGCAACAAGAGTAAAACTTCATCTCAAAAAAAAAAATCAACTTCATTAAACTGAAAAGAGATACATGTCATGGCCTGTTTCTTTTTCTTTCGTTTTTGGGGATTAACTATAGAATAAAGACCTGTGAATTAGTAGGACTTTTGGATGATCCTAAGCTCCACTCCCTGGCAGCAGCACAGGGAGCAAAGAGATGCATGTGAATGAGTAAACATGCAACGAGCTCTAGAAACCTCCGAACTAGGAACTTCCCATTTAATGTATTCAGTGAGATTGCATATTCTCAGATTCCATGCTCTTCTTTCCATCTCCTGTGGTCATAACAGGTACTTGGTAACTTTCTGCAATCAGAGGTCTTCCACGAATGACAAATAGTTATGGAGCTCCAATTGTATATATGACATTGGTCCAGGCAGTGTAGCCAAGAAGATAAGCAAGACATAGTCCAGATCCCCAAGAGACCCAGGCGTCTCTCCTAAATATGTATGGATGAGGGATGGATTCACGTGCCACAGTTGTAACCCTCAGTACCTAGAAGAATGAGACAGACAGTAAGTGCTCAGAGAGAGACGTGAAAACGCTGATGAGGCTATAAACCTGAAAACCACTATAAAAAATAAATCTGCAAAGCAAGGGATGTAGGCTCCAAAGACCATGATTTTTATACGCCTGTGCTCTTGCCATTTAAACAGTTTTACATCTATAGGTTCATCTAGTGGCTTATTGTTCTGACGGCGTAGCCATCAAATGAATATTTGTAACTGGATAGTGTGTGAGTGGGGAGTGGTTGAGAAGGATCTGTATTCGGAAATGGAGGCCAGTTAGCTTTGTTTATGACGTGAGTACGGAGGGGGAGTTCTCGTTCTCTTCCACGTGCCTCTAGGTCCCTGCTGTGGTTCTGTTGAAGTCAGGCTGTGAAAGAGTCCACCTCCGCCACCACCATTTTTCTTTGTTCCCTTTTCCCCTCTACACCTGGATTCAGTATTTAACACCCTTCATTTGTGAGCGACTTATAATAAACCACTCATATGTGATTAGGCCACTAAAAATAGAAGCAGAAAACGTAAAAGCAGGAGGAGGGATGGATTTTATTTTGCGAAACTGGCTGATCCCATGAACTTTCTGTTCTTTCTCTTTGGGGCTAACTGGTCCTGGTTCTTCATTTTAGACTAATTGCAAACTGGTGTGCGTTACATTTTCCATCCCAGAACAACTGGTTTATGGCTTTCTGTTCATTCCTGAACTGCAGCCACTTGCAGTGGTGCACAGTGTTCAGCCGGCATCCCATCCAGCAGATTTTGGCCAAGGGTGTTCCCTGGAAACTTGAGCGTCTCGGCATGAGCTCAGACACTGGCGCGTTTGCCATCCCTCAACTGTCTCCGTGTGCTTCATGTACAGTACTAACTGTAGAGCCAAAGGTCGCTCTGCTGCTCTGCATGCAGTAACTTTCTCTGTGCTCCTGTCTTAGGGATTCATCACTCATTCCTTGCATGACAGGACCCGTAAAGATTATTGTCATCAACTACTGGAACCGGCTCGAAGGGAGAAGAGGTCTTTTAAAAATCTTTCTTTACGTCCTTCTGGGGGCTTTCTAGGGTAGAAGATCAGTTCATATAAGTTGGCTATACCCTGTGGGCCCTTAAGCCATGATGCTTCCTGCAGTTTCTACATGAAGCTTTTCCTGTGAAACCTCTGAAACAGCTTCGATGTGTATCTTAGAAACCAGCTGTCAGCAGCGCGTTTGCAGGGTGTCCTCAATACCTTCTTGCTTTCTCAGTCAGCTCATTTACCACCAAGCCTTCTAGCTGGTGTTGGTCTCAGTACCAGCGTCCTCATGGATTGTAAGACGCAGTGACTCTGGAACTTCTGCCAGCTCTGAGACTTCGAGGTGGCTTTGACCTGTTTTGTGGGAAGGCCTCTCCTCCCACAAAAGTATTCCTCAAGCTTATTTGTAGCTTGTTTCTTTAAAAGCAACGTCTTGTAAAACGTGAATTTCTGGTTTTATACTTGCGATGACTCAAAAACAGCCTTCGTTTGCCCTTTTGGCCTAGGAACACCATCAAGGAGAGAAAGAAAGGATGACAGTGAATAACCAGCCCTAGGGACTGTCTGGGAAGATCCAAAGGTATAGCTCCTGTCCAGTTTTCAGGTTCTACATATGAAAGCACTGATGAATGATTTTGAGGTGGCCCAAAGGAAGGGGCTTATAAGCCCCAAGGAAGGGTATTAAATAATCCACGCCGTCTTGGAAGGTGTTTTACATGATCTGGAGTGTGACCAGCCCCGTTTTCCCTGATACAGATTAACTGAATAAAGCCTTGGGTCTCAGTCCACTGTAAACTTCAGTAATGGCAAGTGAAGGCCGGGGGAATCGGGAAGACCTCTCCTTTCCTATGAAAGCCTAACTTTGGAAGCACATAAAGCAACTAATTGACAAGAAAAATGAAAGCGTATTTCCAGAAGGCCAAGAATGTCTTGGCAATGCAGATAAATGCTGTTTGTAAAAGCAAAACTGATAACCGGGAATGACTGTGGAATGGAGCCTTCTTAACTTCAAGATAAGATAAATGAGTGAAAGACAGGAGGAGGGACGGTGTGTTTCAGGGAAAATGTTCACAGGGTTATTCTAAATCTCAGACTGGCTTACCGCAGCGGCAAATATGTTTAAAAAAAAAAAAAAACCACACAGTCTTAGTTTCTTCTTCATAGGGCCTTAAAACCAAAACGTGACTATTTCTCAGAAGTCCATGATAATTTTTAACAGAACTACCTACTGAGAAGATCAAGAGTTGTGCTTGACCTGCTGTTTGGGTCAAGCCCCGCCTTCTACTCCAGAGGTCCCCAACCCCTGGGCCATGGACCGGTACAGGGATCAGGAGCATGAACCCTATTGTGAAATGTGCATGCGAGGGATCTCGGATGTGTTCTCCTTATGACCATCTGTAATAACTAATGGCTGATGATCTCAGATGGCATGGTTTCATCCTGAGGCCATCCCTCCCCCACTTCCCCCCACCATCCACGGAAAAACTGTCTTCCCTGAAACTGGTCCTTGGTGCCAAAAAGGGTGGGCACTTCTACTTCGGCCTGACTGCTGCTCTACTCCCTTCCAATCCGTCTTGTAAAGCAACGATCAAGAAAGAGGTTGGTGGCTTTAGCTAGTAGTTGGGGTAGTAGGCGGAATGTCGTAGAGGATGAGCGCATGTGTCCTGGAGTCAGACTCACACTGAATCCCGGCTGTGTGCCTTGAGTCAGGTCACTTCCCTGGCTGGATCCCCAGTTTCCTAATCAATAAAATGAGGATAATCATGGAGCCCAGCACATGGAACACAGTGGGGGTGAAATGAGCCCATATATTCAGACTGGGTAGCACAGAGTCTGATGGATGCTGATAGACTCAGGAACGTGAGGGGCCAGGCACAGCAACTGCTCTGTGGTCCCTGAGTCCATCAGAGCTAAGAAGGGTGGCAGTTGCATCCACATTTTGTGGAAGCAGCATTTCAGCCGTCCAAACAGAGCAGCCGACCCCAGGAATGGGAGACCCTGTGCCCTCTGACCCCCCTGAGACCCCACCTCCTACTGTGTCTGGTGGTATGGGGATGGCTGGAAAGTGATATTCCAGCTGGTGCAGGGCCAGGTGTCTTCTGGCAGGTCCCTGGAAGTGCCTGGTGCATCTGGTGACTTCAGACAAAGGGCAGTGGTGACAGCGTTGGTCCAACAGGAAAGAAGGCCTTCGGCAAGAGGGCCTCTTTGTTTGCTCCTGTGTGTGCACCTTGTCTGCCCTGGCAGGCGGAACTCACTGTTTGTTTTGTGGAACAAAGAACAGGCCTGGTTAGATTGGAGTAGGAACTGGGGGCAGGCTGCGGGGAAGGAGGTGGGGCGGCTGGTGGAATGGGAGGGGTGGGATGGTCCCTGGCAGAGCTCCCGTTTTGATAGTACACTCTGGGAGCAGCGTCCCTGGCAGAGCTCCTGTTGTGATAGACACTCTGGGAGCAGTGTCTGGCAAGTGTCTTCTGGCCTCCGCAGGGGAAAAAGAATCAAGACATACCTGCATGCTTCAACTCTGATCCCACAAAGTAAACGTCTGCGGACAAGGGTCGTGCGTGGCCTGAACCTCTTCACTCTTGGCTTCTTATTTAACATAAATAGGAAAATTACTGGGGCTAGCTGCTCACCACAGAATGGGCTGAAAGAGAGGGCTATTGTTTCCAGAAATGCAGCAGTTCCACAGGATTGCAAATGGTGGCTTCAGCTCAGGCCACAGGAGCTGAGCATGTATGCTGTGCAGCAGAGATGCGGGCTGGCACCCATGCACACACGGGCGGCCTCCTGTAGGATCCCTGCAGGGAGGAAGCCCAGCCACTGTGTAGGGAGGCATTCCTTTTCACATTAGCGGGTACTTCCATTTTCCTGGTGCCCTCAGTGTCATGCTAAGAAGAGTGTGAAAGATATTCTCCATGTCCTTGAGGATCAGAGGTGGGGATCATAGGCTTCCACACTGGCACATGCAGCCCTCCTGGCTTCCACACTGTGGCACGTGCAGCCCTCCTGACTTCCACACTGTGGCACGTGCAACCCCGGCAGGCTTCCACACTGTGGCACGTGCAGCCCGCAGGCTTCCACACGGTGGCATGTGCAGCCCCCCAGGCTTCCACAGTGTGGCACGTGCAACCCCCACAGGCTTCCACACTGTGGCACGTGC
>CM052655.1:1060338-1130881 GCA_028533165.1 Leontopithecus rosalia
GCACGTGCAGCCCCCGCAGGCTTCCACACTGTGGCACATGCAGCCCCCGCAGGCTTCCACAGTGTGGCACGTATAGCCCCCGCAGGCTTCCACACTGTGGCATGTGCAGCCCCCGCAGGCTTCCACAGTGTGGCACGTATAGCCCCCGCAGGCTTCCACACTGTGGCACGTGCTGTTGTCCTTCATTCGCGCTGGCTCTCCCTTTTCTCCGTGTGTGGCACCAAGCTCTCTGCAGCTTCACCCATCTCACCCACGTAGAGTTAAGGCTGCCTCACCTCCTCTTTGTAGCACTGGGTTTCTGTCTCCACTATGGAATGTATAGTCTTGTGTTGTGCTTTCTTTTTTCACATCAGTTGCTCATACCTAGATTGATTGGTGAAACCGTGTTTTGTTTTTTTTTTTGAGAAAGGGTCTTGCCCTATCACTCAGGCTGGAGTGCAGTGGCTCGGTCATGGCTCACTGCAGCCTCAGTCTCCCAGGCTCAAGTGATTCTACCATCCGAGCCTCCCAAGGAGCTGGCACTACAGGCATGTACCACCACGCCCAGCGAATTTTTTGTAGTGACAGGGTTTTGCCCATGTTGCCCAGGCTGGTCTCAGCTCCTGGGCTTAAGTGATACGTCCACCTTGGCCTCCCAAGGTGCTGGGATTACAGGTGCGAGCCCCTGCGCCGGACCTGCTTTTTTTTTTTCCCACCCCTTTCTTGAGTATTCACTTGTGGCCAGACACTGCATTAAGCCTATGAGCAAAACTGGATGCATGCTGTCTGTCCTAAAAAACTTAGTCTCGTAGGAGAAACCATAAGGAAAAAAATCATACAAGTAGGTAAGAATTGCACCCCGACAAGGCTTATGGAAGAGAGGGGCTAGAATTTGATCTCATTTGGGTAGTCAGGAACCATTTCCTTGAGGAGGTGAGGACTGGTAAAGAGGAGGCAGTCTTCCAGGCAGATGTGCAGAGGCCCTGGGCTGGGACAAGCATGGTACAAGAGGAACTTTTTTCAGAAAAAAGACCAGTAGAAGGATGGGATGGGTGAGGAGGAGGAGTGTGGCATGAGATGGGGCTGGAAGGGTGGGTGGACCGTATAACGTCTAAAGGTAGACCACGTGACAAGAAAGCCACTGAAGCATTTGGTGGACAGTGACATGATCTGATTTGTGATTTAAAATAATTTCTCCTGCCCCAGTGTGTGGGGATAGATTGGAAAGGGCAGGAGAGGGGATGTGGGTAGACCAGCTTGGAGGAAGGAAATGTTGGCAGCTTGGACTTGTGTGGGGGAGATAGAGGTGGAGAAAGGAAGGAAGATTTGAGATAAACTTGGGAACTCATGAGATAAAGGTAAATTTTTTTTTTTTGAGACAGAGTCTTGCTGTGTCAACCAGGGTGGAATGCCGTGGTGTCATCTCGGCTCACTGCAACTTTTGGCTTCCAGGTTCAAGTGACTGTCCTGCCTCAGCCTCCTGAGTAGCTGGGATTACGTGCCTGTGCCGCCACACCTGGCTAAATTTTGTATTTTTAGTGTAGACAGGGTTTCATCCTATTGGCCAGGCTGGTCTCAAACTCCTGACCTCAAGTGATCTGCCCACCTCGGCCTCCCAAAGTGCTGGGATTATAGGTGTGAGCCACCATGCCTCACCTAACGACTTTTCTTATTATGTAACTTCTCAGAGCCTTTAATATGTGGGTTAATGTGAATTGTGATTCTCTGAGAAAGGACTATAAAAATTTTCCACACTTACATGACTGGGCCACACATATTTTTTCAAAGAATCTTCCACGATACTTTTATTCCATAGCGTACTCTGGGGAAATGCTGCGTCACATAATTCCTTCTTTTTTGGGTACTTTCCACAGAGAGCTGTGGATACTATACCAAGGTCTGTGACTGGCAGTGAGCCCGACCCAGTACACAGAGGAATGCGTTTGACCCAGGGCTTGAACTGAAGCCTCGGGCAGATCCGACCGAATAGGTAGACTGAATTCAGCGCACGCAGGGTTTGGAGACCAGGCTGAGGGGAGTTTGGGTGCAGTTGGTTGTGCACCGGGAGTTGTCCTGGGCTCTGAGCTGTGTTAGGGTGGAAGTGCCACCTTGGCCAGGTCATTCTGGAAGATGCCCGGACAATGGGTCGGGATTGGAGTTGGGCAGCCTGGGTTTCTAGAAGTGAGTGGGTGAGAACCTGGGCGTGGGGAGTGGGAATGGGGAATGTGTCTTTCCCCTTGGAGGGTGGCCACTGTCAGCAGCCAAAAGCAGGAGAGTCTCTGTGTTTTCTGGAAGCCAGGTAAGCATAAGGACACCCTTGCAGCCCTTGGGTTCCCTGTAGCACTGGCACAGAGGCCGAGTGTTAGGGATGGCGCCGCTGTTGTCAGGGATACTCACGGTAATAGGTGAAGTCTGAGGAGGTGGTTGCTTTGGCGTCCAGGCCATCAACTTCCCGCCTCAGCTGAAATTTCACTGTGTGACTTTCAACAAGCCCTTTAACCTCTCCGGGCCCCATTTTGCTTGCTCATCTGGAAAATGAGAGGCTAGAACGAACGTCAGGCCCCTCCTGAGCTGGAATTGCAGCCGTCCCGGGAACTGAACATTCATTAATTAGGGCAATCATTTATCAGGGTCAGCAGGAGCCTGTGCTCCCAGAGAGCTGTCGATATTGTTAAAATTTGGATTGAGAATGGGGACTTAGAGGAGAAGGAAGTGTGGAGCTTTCAGTTTACACATTCCTCTGAAATTCAGGCATCTTTTCTGAGGCAGGGATCTAACAGTGAAGCAGGACAGGGTTTTAGTAATGCAAAGGTGGACGGCACCCTAGTGAATGAATCTTGCTAACTGAACGCTTATTTTAGAAACAGCGGGCGCTAAAATTTTATTTTTGTGTGGGGTGTTTGGAAGTTGAAAGAATTTTCTCAGAGAGACATTGTTATGAATTGAGGTTAGGTTCTCAGGCCTGCTAACAATGGTTGATTCAGCCCCTGACACCGCTAAAATAGTGTGTATTAACTATAAAATACAGACTACATGTGTGTGCTTGGGGAGTATCCCTGGGTATTTAAAAAATAACTAGACACATAAAAACCTCTGTCAAGCTGATGAATTCAGTAACCTTGGATTCTGAGTGTGCCAGGTGCTGGGTGGGGCTGGGCACAGAGTGAGATACATGCCCCGCCTGGAAGGGCCCCTGGTTTGGTTTTCAGCCTGTGTGCTGTCAAGTCTGCTTGTGTGGGTTGGATCCTGGCTCTGCTGCTGATGGCTGTGAGCCCCTAAGCAAGTGCCTTACCTCTCAGTGCCTCATTTTCCTCCCTTAGAAGCAAAGGATTATAATAGTTAATAGCGGTGCCACCCGTGGGGGGAAGCCTAAGAATTCAATGGGATGACTCATAGAAAGCACGTGGCCGGTGTCTGGCACAGTCTGGGTACTGTGCAAATCTAGTTGTGCCTGCCTAGCAGAGCCCTGTCCTCAGGGGTGCAACCAGCTACTCACCTGAGGCTGTGGGGGGAGTTAGGCCTGTTGTCTGGTTCCCCAGGCATAGCCTGGCATGGAACAGGGTGAGAGGTGGAGGTGGGGTGTTGTCCACAGAGGGAGAGAAGAAGTGGGGAGTGGGAGGATGCTAAGGGAAAAGGGTGTCGTCTGATTTTTCCACAGAAGTCAGGGTACAGCTTACTAGCAGAGGAGCTGGGGTTGGGGCAAGAGGTGGCCTCCAGGAGCCATCTGAGAACTGCGCTGGAGCCAGAGGGTTATTGGAGGCACCTGGACTGGAAGAAAAGAGGAAAGGGGCTGGCAGTCAAGGAAGGGACGGGAGCAGCACTCACAGAGGGGAAGTTCCGGGAAGGGTCCCGTGGGTGTCTGTGTGTCTAGAGGTGGTGGGGACTTTATGTGGTTTGTAGTCTTTTGTCCAAGCCCCGGGTTTCATCTCCAGCCTCTGTGTGGGATCTGACTATTCTGTTCTCTGGGAGACATCAGGAGCCTAGAGTGGTTGGTAAGCAGGATGCTGATAGGCCCACCTTGCAGGGAGCGTTGTTTTGATTTTGGCCCCTGTGCTTTGAGAGAAGACAAGGTACAACGTGCCAGTGAGTGAGGAAGGACCTTGGACAGTGTAGCCTAAGAGGAAAAGAAAGATAGGTTGGTATGAGGGTGGCTTCAAGCATTTGAAACGTTCTCACTTGGAGGAAGGACTCGCTAAACCGCCCTTAGTTGGTCTCAGTGATATTGTAGGAATGCAGACATCAGCTCAGCAGGAAGGAGAAGTTTCCTTGCCTAAGAGGTATGGGAAAATGGAAAGGCTTGTTTTGAGAGGCAATGTGTTTCCAGCCCCCGGGGCAGAGGCTGGATGGCTGCTTATCTGTCAGAGATACAGGGGAAGGTGGAAGGAAGTGTTGGAAATTCAACCTGAGAAATTTGGTGTTTCAAATAATGCTGATGTTCTGTGACTTTAAGAATGAGTACAATGAATGAAATACCAGCCTGTTTTAATTCATGTGGAGAAATGGAAACTTCGGTAGGTCAGAGAGAGGAAATAACCTTTATCTGCCTTGCAGATAATCACAGAGATGGCTATGACCTTAGAGACCTTAGACTGGCTGCTGATGAGCCTGTCTTCAGGCAGCGAATACTTATATTTCACCTACGAACATGTTGAACTCTCTCTGGGACTTTAGGCTCTTTAAAAGTGGCACTGTACTTTGTTCGTCTGGTACATTCAATGAGTGTAGACAATCAGTGGTGGGTACTTCAATCCTTGACTGCATTCTCTTCTCTGACATTTTATCGTCATGGAAATGAGGCTCAGAGACATCGTGACCTCCTCAGGTCACACAGACTGACCAGGGGCTGTCCTGGGACCAAGGCACCTGCTCCTGCGTAGTGTCCAGTGTTCCTTCTATTTAGTCCACTTTCAGAGGCCCCGTGCAGCCGGGATGCATCAGCACCAGGCATAGCATTACATTAAGCTACCACCTAAGGACATACAATGTAGGATGCTTTTAGTGTGTGACCAGGGATTTTGTGGCACGTGGCAGATTTTCCTAGATGTGAAGTGTATTACTCTGCAGAGTCTTGCTGTAACACTTAATTTTCCAAGCCAGGACCAGGCGGGGGCTGCCAGGCTCTCTGAATCCTCAACAGTAGGTCAGTAGGAGCCTTGGCAAGGGACCTCCCTCGACTCCTGCAGAGCTGGCCCCAGGGGTGGGCCAAGTCTCTGTGATTCATACCCAAGAGGGCTTCTCGAAATCACAAGTCACCTGGGTCAGTGTGGGTAGCTTAGCTGTCAGGCTGGGGTCTGCAGGGTCAGAGTACCCTGGCAGATGCAGTACTTGTGGTCCAGTAAGTGACAGCAGGTGACTTGGCTAGAGGTGGAGGGAGTGCGACTCTCATCAGATAGGTCCTGGAGGGCAATCTGAAGCTCAGAGTGGACCCACTGAGGCCTGGGCCCCCATGTGCATTGGGCAGGTGCAGCTTCATCAGCTTGCAGTGTTTCAGGACTCGCTCAGGGCGTGCTGGCTAAAGGCCTGGAGTAGAAGGCGGCGTGTATCAGTCTGTTTTCACGCTGCTGCTGAAGACATGCCCAAGACTGGGAAGAAAAAGAGGTTTAACTGGACTTAGAGTTCCACATGGCTGGGGAGGCCTCAGAATCATGGTGGGAGGTGAAAAGCACGTTTTACACGGTGGCAACAAGAGAAAATGAGGAAGACACAAAAGTGGAAGCCCCTAATAAACCCATCAGCTCTCATAAGACTTATTCACTATCACTGGACTAGCACAAGAAAGACCCGCCCCCATGATTCAGTTGCCTCCCCCGGGTCCCTCCCACACACGTGGGAATTCTGGGAGATACAGTTCAAGTTGAGATCTGGTGGGGACACAGCCAGACCATATCAGGGTGGTGTGGGGGTATTCGTGCTTATCGAGCAGGTGCCTGCTCTGTCCTTCCTGGCCTTGTGCTGAGTACTTGCTCAGGAACTCGCACCATGGGAGCGGCATGGCATTGCCCCTGCAGTTTACAGAGCAGGAAACAGCCTCTGGGTTCATCACTGCTGGTCATTGACAAGAGCAGGGTGACGATGATGAGGGTCACCAGAATCACTCCTGCCTACTCGGTGCACACTGCACACGTGGCTACATGCTATGTCCTTTACACACATTCCGTTTCATCCTCACCACCACCCTGTATGGCAGGTCCTGTCATCACCCTTTCAAAGTGGAGGAGATTGCAGTTCGGAAAAAGGTAATTGATGGGCTCGAGCTGTATGGTTGGTCGGCGAGGCTGAGCCAGGATTTAAACTCAGCTCTGTCTGAGTCTGGGAGTCCATGCTCTCTCCTTGTTACAGCCCCACTTGTCCTTGGGGCTGATGAACTCCAGGTTTTGTTGTTAATGGAGTTGAGCCAGGTGAGCTGATCTGCAAGTATAACAGTAGGCCTTCAGGTGATGTGATAGGCTGCATAATGCTGCAGTGATAAACAGCCTCCAGAGCTCTGCAGCTGAAGAAAAGCTTATTTCTTGCTCATGCTACACATCCAGTCACGGCGGGGTTGCGATAGGTTGCTTTGTTCCTCAGTCCCTGGTGAGCTCTGCAGTGGGGTAGGGGGAGGATATGGTAACTCACTATTGGCCTCTTGGACCTTGCACCTGGATATGCCACATGCTGCTTCTCACATTTCCTTCGCCAAAGCTAGTCACATAGCCACTCCTGACTTCGGGGGGCAGGGAAGCACGGTGCGTGCTCCTGGAGGAGAGAAGAACTGGAAATATTAGGTGAACAGCACTAATGACCCCCACGGGGATTCATGGGGCCTGTGAGGTCAGCACCCCGAGATGGCTTCTTTTTAAAACAGATGAGGGCTGGCTCTAGAGCAGTCCGGGGAAGGTCTTGGATTGGACTTGGTTTCTCCATCCCTTCCCCTCTGTCTGTCCCAGCTCTTTTGAGGGAGGAGGTGACATTTTATTCTCCATTTAGAAAAGGAGAGACTGAGTGAGAGTCTTGCCAGCAGCACGACAGGGAAACAATTGCTCTAAGGGGACAGAGGCCAGAAAGTCACCACACCTCCTTTAAGGGTTCTGCATAGAAGGAAATCTGTGGTTGATGCTCTGTAACTTCTGGGTGGTACATACTAATTCCTTCCTGGACACTGTTTGCTGTGTATATAGCGACTCCTCCTTTGCCATTGGGCACTATTACCTTTCATTTTCCTTCATCTGTGCAGTGAAGGGATCCATAACGCCACCCCGCTTTTAAGAAAGCCAAACTGCGATTTAGAGACGTCCTTACTTGCACAAAACCTCGGAGTGGTCAGGTGACTATACCAGGATCTGGACGTTTCTATTCTGGCCCTGTTCCCGTTGCCGGTCAGTTAGAGCTGGCTGTTGACACCGGGAGCCTGGCCTGCAGGGAGGAGTCCAGGGACTGCGGGCTTTGGAGGAGCCTGGTCTGCTCAGCTCTGTCTCAGGGAACAGCTGACAGCTTTATAGGAGGAAATAATAAAGGTCACCCTTGTCCTGTGTCTTAACCCGTGGGTATTGGAGTCAGCCTAAATACTTGTAGCAGTCTTGGCCCAGGCTCTTGCCTACCTAGGCAGTGTCCTTTCCCTGCTTAGCATTGCTCCTGGGGCCGTGGAAGTGTGAGGCAAAGAGAAAAATTGACAGCTTTCTACATGGAAATTTGGTCTTGTTACGAGCTGCAAGGAGGCACCAGTGAGAAGCATCATTGGATACAGAGTTCTTGATTTCAGCATTTGTATTTAAGTTGTGAAAATGGCATGATTAGCTGGGCGCAGTGGCTCACACCTGTAATCCCAGCACTTTGGGAGGCCGAGGCGGGTGGATCATGAGGTCAAGAGATCGAGACCATCTTGGTCAACACGGTGAAACCCCGTCTCTACTAAAAATACAAAAATTAGCTGGGCATGGTGGCGCGTGCCTGTAATCCCAGCTACTCAGGAGGCTGAGGCAGGAGAATTGCCTGAACCCAGGAGGTGGAGGTTGCAGTGAGCCGAGATCGCGCCATTGCACTCCAGCCTGGGTAACAAAAGAAAATGGCATGATTTCTAGAACTCAGGATAGACCCTTTTAGCATTTATGGATACAGGGTAGCAGCAACATGGGAACGTTGAAGGATCTGTTTTAACAAATAACAAGACTTCTGGGCAGGGGAGCAGGGCAGAACTGTGGACTGGAGTGGGGCCTGTTAGCTTCTAGGTGGAGCTTTGGCTGTTCATTTATCTTCTTTCTCCAGAAATCCTGTTGGAGCTGTTAGATGTGTGTGCTGACAGCAAGCTGATTTGTAATTACTCATAAAGCCATGTGGCCCGTCTGTGACAGCGACTCTAACTGGGAGTCTAACCCTTGATTTTACCCGGCTCCCACCCCCGAGTATTTTCCTAGTGACGCAGAGCTCTGGAAGCAGGGCATGGTCTGGGCGGAGGCCCTTCCGCCCGCCAGCAGCGGCTTGAAGGTGAAGGGCTCTGCAGGGGGATGCTGGGTTTTATAAACAGAACCTTTACATGCTGGTCACAAGGTTAGCTTAGACTGTGGCTCTCATGGTGAGGGAAATGGTGCCTTATAAATATGACGTGAGGCTCTTTTTATCTCCTGGAAACTGGGGAACATTTTGTAAGAATGTTTCAAAGGAGTGGTGTTAAAAAAAAACGAAATCACAATGGAAGGTTCAGAAGAGCCCCTAAAATGCATTCTTCTTACGTGGTTGTAGCTGAAGCCCCAGCTGGCCGGTTCAGGGCCTCCTTTTCCCTTCCCTGGCTGGCTGTGGGAAATTTTCCCTCAAGCTGCTGCCCCTCCTTGGAAGAACCTGGTAGCAACTAGCAGAGGTCTCAGGCAAGGAGTCAGAGAGCCGGGTTCAAGTCCTGGGTGTGTGACTTCTGTCTACCCAACCTTAATATATTGCCGTCATTGACGGAGGTCTTACTGTGTGTCTGAAGCATTGCTAAGTGCATTGCATAATGTCTCAATTCATTTTTAGGATAATAATAAGACTGAAGTTTCGAGAACAAGCAGGACCAGTTCAGGTCTGCTGACTCCAAGGCCTGCCCTTTTTGTTTTCTTCTGTTTTTGTTAAGATAACGTTCATTTAACACAAAACTCATTTTAAACATTTTATAGCGTGCAGTTCAGTGGTTTTTGTATATTCACAATTGGGGTAACTACCACTGTGTAATTCCAGAACTTTTTCATCACCCAGATGAAACCAATTTCATCTGAATTGGCCTTTCTCTCATCCTTTGTCAACCACTAGTCTACTTTCTGTATGGATTCGCCTATTCTGGACATTTTGTATAAACAGAATCATTCCGTATATCAAGGCCTGAATTACGGAGCACGTTGTGTTTCGGAAAAATCAAATCACTTAACTGCTCTACACCTATTCAGTTGCAGTATATTTTGGTCATACATATTTTTATTCCCATCTCTGTAGGTTGTGTGTCAAATCCATTTTTTTTTTTTGAGACGGAGTTTCGCTCTTGTTGCCCAGGCTGGAGTGCAATGGCGCGATCTCAGCTCACCGCAACCTCCGCCTCCTGGGTTCAGACAATTCTCCTGCCTCAGCCTCCTGAGTAGCTGGGATTACAGGCACGCGCCACCATGCCCAGCTAATTTTTTGTATTTTTAGTGGAGACGGGGTTTCACCATGTTGACCGGGATGGTCTTGATCTCTTGACCTTGTGATCTACCGTCCTCGGCCTCCCAAAGTGCTGGGATTACAGGCGTGAGCCACCGCGGCCAGCCCTCAAATGCATTTTTTAAGCAAGTATGAGGAACGCGTTGTCATGACTTTGGTCTTAGGCCTGTTTCTTATTTACAGGCCACTCGGAGAGTGAATCTTAACTAGTTTTTTAAAGGGAAGCATGTTGAGTTAGTTCCTAAGGATATGATGAAGAAAAGCAGAGACATTTTCACCCTGTGTAATCCCTGAGCTGCTGTAGGAAAACTGGACAATGGACATGATTAAACAGGAGTATCTTTTAGGTGGTTCACCAAGGCAACAAAAACACAGTGTAAATAAAATCTTCACTAACCACGGTGTCTGTAAACCCCACGAGTATGGCAGTTTAGTGACCATGGAGAGAATGGCCCTCAGCTCTAGATGCTGAGGCAGGGACGTTGATTCAGACCATCTGGTTTAAGTGACAGCATTTGAAAATGAAATGTAAACTTGATGCAGCAGGAGTAAAACCTCTAGTAGTCTTTGCTTGCTGAATTCCAGGACTGCCTCATGCTGCCTGCCTTTTCCAAGTTCATTCTGGAATCTCAGGCTGTTAGAGTGGCTGGGATGTTGAAATGAGTTGGACTGACCCTTTCATGCTGCAGAGCGGGAGAAGGAAGGCAGATGGAAGTTAAATGATTTGTCTGCTGTCCTCATACGTGAATTGTTAGCAGGGTCTGGTCTAGAATCTACATCTTTTAACAAAAAGAAATTAAATATGATCTGTACTGTTTTTGGCATTGGAATCAACTCTTCAATGGAAATATTTGGGACCTGGGTGATGAACACCTTCTACTTCTTTGCCACTTCCTTTGCCATATTTATTTCCATTTCTCCCATACACTTTTCTTTGCCCCCTCCCACACAAACAAAAAGTTTATCATCGCATAACCGAGTTCTGAACTGTAGCTATGTCGGGAGAGATTGGTGTTCGCAATTGGTAAATACAGTGAGAGAAAATTTGGTAACTCTGATGTTCTTTTAAATCCTCTGAGTGTAGGATTTAAAAATATTTTTCAAAGGCTCAACCCCATCTTGTCCAAAAAATGGTAAGTAGGTCAGTCAAAAAGGAGGAAGGAAGGAACTCATCACTTTACATTACTAAAGGAATTTCAACTTTAAGATTCCTATCTTTTTTTTTTTTTGATTTTCTGAACCGTTTAGGTATCTCCTATTATACTTTCTTTAAGGATGTGAATTGAACTCAGAGGGGGCAGGAGCTTGCAGAAGGAAGGTTACAATGTGAGGGGGCTGCAAAGCCTGCAGTGATGTACAAGCCACCTGATGCTGAATCCCAGGCTCTCAGAGTCCTACCAAGAAGCATAAAGGATTCGACCAGTTAGGAGCTGAGCTCACCTCTCTGCAGGAAGGCTCTGAGAGCTGAGCAAGGTCCCATCATCCTAGAACTCACTACTCGAAGTAGGATCCACAGACCAGCATCCTGGGTGTCACCTGCGAGCTTGTTAGAAATGCAGAGTCCCGGGTCGTGCTCCAGACTTCCCAAGTCAGAATGAGCATTTTAATGAGATCTCCAGGTAATTCATAAAATTTGATAAGCCCAAGATTAGAGACTGTAGGCCAGGGAAATTAACAGATGATTGGGAGAAGGGATGAAGTGTGCTGGTTAAGACTGCACCGCACCGCCGGGTGCGGTGGCTCAGGCCTGTAATCTCAGCACTTTGGGAGGCCGAGGCGGGTGGATCACGAGGTCAAGAGATCGAGACCATCCTGGTCAACATGGTGAAACCCCGTCTCTACTAAAAAATACAAAAAATTAGCTGGGCATGGTGGCGCGTGCCTGTAGTCCCAGCTACTCGGGAGGCTGAGGCAGGAGAACTGCCTGAACCCAGGAGGCAGAGGTTGCAGTGAGCTGAGATTGTGCCATTGCACTCCACCCTGGGTAACAAGAGCGAGACTCCGTCTCAAAAAAAAAAAAGACTGAAATATTTGCTTTTTCTGTAACCTGAATAGTTGACCTTTGCTCAGGTGAGGGGAAGCTGAAGACACAATATGCTTTCCTAACACTCTGAGTGAGGAAGGGTTGCATTATTGTGACCCAGGCCCTTTTGTGCAAATGAAAGCAGCACCCGTGGCAGTGATGGTGAGAAGACAGTAATTTCCCAGCACATGAGCTGACACGGGACGCTTCCAGTAGCTCTCAGTTGGGATTCTGCAGCCCCAAGAGGCTGGAGCATGGGGTGGCTGGTGAGATGGAACTGATAACAACATTGCATTCTCTGGATGCCCCAGCCTCCACGCTTCAGCTGTTTTCACTCATTCAGCAAAAAAGAGGGACAGAAAGGAAACAAAAGCCAGCCGTGGCAGGGGCTGTGTTAATTAGTAAAACCTGATGTGTCTGTGTATTGGGTCAGTCCTAGGACAAGTGGGAGGCCCTCGCCCTATGTGGTTAGGTGTTGTCTGTCTGGAGCAAGCCTATCCAAGGTGTCGGGTCCATATTCCTACAGTGAGTGCTCCTCAGCTTCCTGAGCCAGGCAGACATTGATGGTACCATGGTGGGGGTTTTGTGTCTGTCCCCTCTGGCTCCAGGGGCCAGTGTGAACACTTGTAAATGTGGGTGTTAACCCATGAAAATGTGGAAAATGTGCCAGCCTGCAGGCAGGTGATTACTCGCAGTGAATGGCGGTATGGTAGAGACTTGGATTTTACTGTCTTGTGTGTGTGAGAGATCGTCGTTAGAGTTCCTTTCTACTTCCTTTAAAATCGGTAATTGAAGCATATGGTTAAGAGTCAGCTGTCTTTGAAGTAATGGAAGTTTGGCAGTTCAGCATGTTGAAGCAGGCTGTTTGTCCTGTTTTAGAAGAATGTTTTTCTCAGTCGCCCTCAGTTTGCCACATTACCCTTGACTGGGAAATGGGGCTAAGTTTTTCTTAAATTAGCCAACCAAAAAACCTGACTTACCCTTGAAATAAGATGGGTGTCCTGTTTGTGCAGTGCAGTCTCCCTGGAAGGACTATTGGAAGATCTCAACTCCCTGTTTTAAGAAGTGTAGGCTTGATTTTTTTAGCTGGTAAGAAATGGACAGGTGGCTGGGTGTGGTGGCTCATGCCTGTAATCCCAGCACTTTGGGAGGCCGAGGCCGGTGGATCGTAAGACTAGGAGTCCGACACCAGCCTGGCCAATATGGTGAAACCCTGTCTCTATGAAAAATATAAAAATTCGACGGGTGTGGTGGCATGCACCTGTAGTCGGAGCTACTCGGGAGGCTGAGGCAGGAGAATCACTTGAACCCGGGAGGCGGAGGTTGCCGTGAGCCAAGATCGCGCCACTGCCCTCCAGCCTGGCGACAGAGCAAGTCTCCATCTAGAAACAAAACAAACAAAAGGGCAGACTGTGGCCTGAAAGCAAGTATGAAGATCTGAAACCACAGCAGGTAAGCCGTGTGAAGTCGTTCCCTTTGGGAAACAGGTGTGAGTTTAGTTGGCCTAGGAGTGACAAGAAGTGTTACCACAAGCGCTGTAATTCCGCTTACCTAGATATTCACAACAACGTATGAGGTGGGTAACTTCATCCCCCTTCTGCAGATGGAGACTAAAGCTCTGTGAGGCCAGACCCAGTGGAAGACCCACCCAGCAAGAGGCACAGCCTGGGTTTGTGAATAGAGAGGCACGTTTACAAGTGTAAATGAGAATTCCATTCTTGAGGTGATTTATGTCTGTGTTATTCAGGGTGGGACACGTGTGTGTCAAGGTGGGCGAGGCGGAGAGTGCTTGGCAAATCATGGGGTGAAAGTGACACCACTTCCTGGAATACCAGGAAAATAGTATCTGTAATGTAAAAGGAGATAAATAGTATCTGTAATATAAAAGGAGATAAATAGTATCTGTAATGTAAAAGGAGATAAATAGTATCTGTAATATAAAAGGAGATAAATAGTATCTGTAATGTAAAAGGAGATAAATAGTATCTGTAATATAAAAGGAGACACAGCAGGATGCCAAGTGCTGTGGTGTTGAAGGCAAAATTTACATTCATTTATGATGGAAGAAGCCAACCCTGGAAAGCAGTTCTCTGCTGTCCCTTGGATGTGTCTCACTGCCCCACATTGGACTTCTCTGCCTTGGGGTGGCCGGAGTGGCAAAGTTGGAGAAGCACTCGTGTAGTTGCAGGTCCTGGGCCATCTGGGCCTTTTTCACTCCCCCAGCTATATGTGGTGAAAGGGAATTGCTCAACCACGTAAACCAGCGTGGGAGAGTTGGCTCTATGCTCTGTTTGTACAGCTGCTCCTGGGGCTCCGGCTCCGCTATCTTTCACGGCCCAGAAGTACTCATGAAAAGACAAAGAAAGGCTTTCTAGAGGCTGGAGGACGTGAGAACTTGGCCTAGGAGGCGGGTTGTTCTCTGAGTTCCTGTGACCATTGATGGTCTGTCCTTTAAAAGAAAATGTATATTTATTTTTAAAAAATTATAGTACATGTTGAATTTCCATGGTTCAAAATTTAAAAATTACAAAAGGATTTGCAATTGAAAACTTCTTTCTGCTTTTTCCCACACAGCCCCGGTTTCCTTCCGCATAGCTAGTCTTTGTTAACAGTTTCTTATGTAGCCAAATAAACACATCTTAAATTCGCCTAACCTTCTTTTTTAACATTTTTTTAAATTAATTAATTTATTTTTTTGAGACGGAGTTTCGCTCTTGTTACCCAGGCTGGAGTGCAATGGCGCGATCTCGGCTCACCGCAACCTCCGCCTCCTGGGTTCAGGCAATTCTCCTGCCTCAGCCTCCTGAGTAGCTGGGATTACAGGCACGCGCCACCATGCCCAGCTAATTATTTGTATTTTTAGTAGAGACGGGGTTTCACCATGTTGACCAGGATGGTCTCGATCTCTTGGCCTCGTGATCCACCCACCTCGGCCTCCCAAAGTGCTGGGATTACAGGCGTGAGCCACCGCGCCCGGCCCTTGTTTGAATTTTTTTATTGTACTTTAAGTTCTGGGGTACATGTGCAGATCTTTCAGGACTGTTGCATAGGTACACACATGCCATGGTGGTTTGCTGCCTCCATCCCCCCTCCCCTCATCACCTACATCATGCATTTCTCCCAGTGTTATCCACCCCCCACCGCTGTCCCTCCCCTAGCCACCCCCTGCCAACATCCCCCAGTGTGTGATGCTCCCCTCCCTGTGCCCATGTGTTGTCATTGTTCAACACCTGCCTATGAGTGAGAACAGGCAGTGTTTGGTTTTCTGTTCTGTGTCAGTTTGCTGAGAATGATGCTTACCTTCTTTTTATACACCAGGAGCTACAGTTACTGTTCTGACCTTCGCTTCTTCCTCACTTTCTTGTTCTTTTTTTTCCCCGCTGCACAAGATACCATTGACCTGATGTAATTTATTTTACTCATGCTTAACTGGCCTTTCGTAGTTTGTAGTCTTTTGCTCTTACAGTGCTGCAAAGAATCATCTCTTTTATATGTCATTTTGCACACATGTGGGATAAAATGATAGACGGTAAGTTGCTGGGTCAAAGGAAATGTGCACTGTAGTGTTGGGAGGTAACTACCACATCGCCCTCCAGGAGCCTCATACCAGTTTCTAGCCCCGCCAGTGACGGATGAGAGTCAGTCTCCTCACGTTGCACACAGTGTGTTATCAAACCTTTGACCTTGGCTGCCTCATGGCTGAAAAAGTAATCTTGGTGTAATTTTTAGTGATGATGCCATCTTTTTCTTTTTTTTTTTGGGATGGAGTTTCGCTCTTGTTACCCAGGCTGGAGTGCAATGGCGCGATCTCGGCTCACCGCAACCTCCACCTCCTGGGTTCGGGCAATTCTCCTGCCTCAGCCTCCTGAGTAGCTGGGATTACAGGCACGTGCCACCATGCCCAGCTTATTTTTTGTCTTTTTAGTACAGACGGGGTTTCACCACGTTGACCAGGATGGTCTCGATCTCTTGACCTCATGATCCACTCGCCTCGGCCTCCCAAAGTGCTGGGATTACAGGCGTGAGCCACCGCGCCTGGCGATGATGCCGTCTTGAAAAATGATAGAAAACGGCACATTTGCTACATTTGCCTTTGTGGTGGTGAATCAAGTGTGGTGTTTCCAACTTTTTGGAGCGGCAGAGGAATTGACTACCCGCACAAGTGAATAGTAGTTGAAATATTGAAATGCAAATTTGTGTGATTCTTTTAAAAACGGACATCACAGAGGTGGGGCGATATGGTCAAACGAGTCATTAAAAACCATGTGCCCTTTGGTTTTATTGATGATGGTGCTTGCTCTCTGATCTTCTTATGACATATAGGACTTGGGATCAGGTCATGGCAGAAACGTTAACGCCAGCTACTTCAATGACTCCAGCAATACTTGTCCACCTGAGTGGCTCTTTACCAGCTCTGTCTTGGTGCAGTTCTGCTGCCTTTGCCACATGCGTAAGACACAAAGTCTCATCTGGAAAACATGATGATGCATAGGTCCAGGCATCAGAGCGTTGCGGAGTCTGGAGAACTTTGAAGGTCCTCTTGGCCATGTTTCTCTCCTTCTGCATGACTCAGAAGTCATGGAGAAGAACTAACATGTGGTACTTATCTTCAACAAAAGGATAGTATTGTTACTTTTTCTTAGATTCCACAAGCACTGTAGGTGAATTAGGTATGGTTTCAGGAAAGGGAAGTTTGTTCTGTGGGCTTTATGGAAGAGGTGAGCTGGGCGTGAGGAGATGTAAGAGCATGAAAATGGGGGAGGACTTTTCGTAAGATTTGCAAACACAGGCGCACAGTAAATTATTTGTAAACATGATGTGGTCCACCACTCTGTGAAGACAGAGAGAAAAACACAGTATCACTTTACAATAATCAACAAAAGGACTAAGTGTCTCAATACACGCAATGTCTTCTAGAGTCCTATTCAGCCCTGGCACTGAAAGCTAGTGTTGGAATAAATCCCTGCCAGCCATAGGCTGAATGAAGAATTTGCATACAAGTTCTAAACATCACACTTCAGTCCAGTTCTCTTATCTAACATGCCAAGGAACTAGTTAGGCCCAATCCAGATTAAACCAGGTCTGGTTTTCAGTATCCTCATTCCTCCTGAGATTTCCGGGTGAAGGAAACGGTGCTGACCGCACGCACGTGTAAGCGTTCTTTGCTTTACTGAAAGGCCTGGGCAGGTGATCTTGAGCCTCCTTTCCCCTAACATCTCAGCAAACCTCCAGACCACTGGGATAAATGCATCATCTGTCCCGACCATCCCTACTCCAGCCTCAGGTTTCTCTTCACTTTAGTTTACCTTTTTTTTTAACACCTGTATTAAGATATGATTCATATAACATATAATTCATCTATTGAAATGGTACAATTCAGTGGTTTTAATATGTTCACACAGTTTTACAGCCATCACCACAGTCAATGTCAGAACATTTTCATCACCCCTAAAAAGAAATTCCAAACCCGTTAGCACTCACTCCTGGCCCCTTCCCCGTATCCCTCCCTGTAGCAGCCCTGGGCAATTGCTAATCTATTTTTTGTCTCTGTAGATTTGCTATTCCAGACGTTTGATATAAATGTCGTTATGGGTGTGTGTGTGTGTGATTGGCTTCTTTTCTTTCTTTCTTTCTTTTTTTTTTTTTTGAGATGGAGTTTCACTCTTGTTACCCAGGCTGGAGTGCAATGGCGTGATCTCGGCTCACCGCAACCTCCGCCTCCTGGGTTCAGGCAATTCTCCTGCCTCAGCCTCCTGAGTAGCTGGGATTACAGGCGCGCGCCACCACGCCAGCTAATTTTTGCATTTTTAGTAGAGATGGGGTTTCACCATGTTGACCAGGATGGTCTCGATCTCTTGACCTCGTGATCCACCTGCCTCAGCCTCCCAAAGTGCTGGGATTACAGGCGATTGGCTTCTTTTCTTTAGGATAATGTTTTCAAAGTTCATCTGTATTGTAGGATGTATTGATATTTCATTCCTTTGAATGGCCAAATAATATTCCATTGTAGGGATATGCCATATTTTGTTTACCCATTCACTGTGTGATGGACATTTAAATTGCTTCCACTTACTGGATACTGTGAACAGTGCTGCTATAAACATTCCTATACAAGTTTTTATGTGAAGATATGTCATATTTTTCTTTTCTTTTTTTTTTTTTGAGACAGAGTCTAACTCTTTTCCCCCTGGCTGGAGTGCAATGGCACGATCTTGGCTCACTGTAACCTCCACCTCCCAAGTTCAAGCAATTCTCCTGCCTCAGCCTGTCAAGTAGCTGGGATTACAGGCACCTGCCATGCCTGGCTAATTTTTTGTATTTTTAGTAGAGACGGGGTTTCACCATATTGGCCAGGCTGGTCTTGAACTCCTGACCTCAGATGATCTGCCTGTCTTGTCCTTCCAAAGTGCTGGGATTACAGGTATGAGCCACTGTGCCTGGCCCCTTGTTTTTATTTATCTTAGCTACATATCAAGGAGTGAAATTGCCAGGTCATGCCATAACTCTGTGTAACATTTTGAGGAACTGGCAAACTGTTTTCTAAAGTAGCTGCGCCATTTAATCTCATGCTGATATTACAGGCATGCCACCGTGCTTAGCCCTCATTTTAAAAATGAATTTTTAAACCTTTTTATTATTAAGTTAAAAAATAATTTATATATTCTGGATATGAGTCCTTTATTAGATATGTTGTAATATTGGGGTTTAGGGGTTCAGGGTGCCCTCAGCTCCCCTGAGAGGACGTTTCTCCAGGTTCTTGGTCTCCTGCCCTCTCAAGAATGAGAGGGGACCATGGCCTAGTGTGCAGTAAATGCTGGCTAGAAAGTGATTTATTTAGAGAGAGAGAGAGAGAAACAGGAGAAGGAGAGAGAAAGAAACAGACTGCACCACTGCACTCCAGCCTGGCACCTGATGACAGAGCAAGACTCTGTCTCAAAAAAAAAAAAATTAGCCAGCTGTGGTGGCACACACACAGAGTGAGAGAATCCAGAAAGATGGAATCCAGGAGAGGAAAGCAGCTTCCAGAGAGTGTTAGGGAATAGAGAGATGGCGTGTAGGTGGAGAAGACAGGCTTCCACCAGAGAGTGTGGAAGGGGACTCCAGTGGGAAAATCCAGGAGAGAGAAAGACGGCTTCCATGAAGGGAGTGTTTGTGGAAGGGGACCCAAACATGGAGTCTCAAGGGGTGTGGAAGGGGGCTTCTAACCTGGGAGGAAGCCCCACCTTCTCTAAGACCCCAGGCCAATGAAAGGAGTTCCTTAGAACTTCCGCTGGAGTGACTGACTTTTTCTTCCAGAGCTTGCGAAATTTAAACATAAACCATTAAATCTCCCGGATGGAGAGAGATGGGAAGGGGGCCTGGCCCTAGGAAGTTCTTGCCCTTAAAACTACGCCCCCTTGTGGACCCAGAAAGAGAACACCTTCCCTCAGTATGACTTGTATTTCCTCTCACTCTGGAGGTTGTCTTTTCACTTTGTTGGTGGCATCATTTGCAGCACAAAAGTTTTAAATTTTGAAGCAGCTTAATTTATCTGTTAGTTCTTTTGTCAGTTGTGCTTTTGGTGTTGTGGCTAAGTAGCCTTTGCCTAACCCAAGATCACAAATATTTGCTCCTGTGTTTTAAGAGTTGTATAGTTTTAGATCCTACATTTGGGCCTATGATCCATTTTGAGTTAATTTTTGCGTATGGTGTGAGGAAGGGATCTGACTTCATTCTTTTACATGTGGATATCAGTTTTCCCAGCATGATTTATTGAAGGCTGTTCTTTACTGTACTAAATCATCTTGGCACCCTTGTTGAACTTCCATTGGCTATAAATATAGGGGTTTATTTCTGAATGCCTAATTCTGTTTCATTGATTTGAATGCTTACCCTCCTGCCAGTACCGCCCTGTCTTGAGAACTGTAACTTTATCTCACATGTTAATGGGAGAGTTAGGGCAGAAATGGGCAATCTAGATTTTTCTCTTTCTTTCCCTGGTCTGACCAGTTACTAGATTTTTAAAATCCTTCCTCAAGTTTTCAACCACACTTTACTTCTTCTCTGTATATCTTTGTGACTTGTCCTCTTGCTGGTTTCGTTAGGAGATGATATTCTGATACTCCTGGGAAATCACAGCTGTCTGACACCTAGTTTTCTCATAGCTTTGCCAGCTAACTTCATTCTAACTCAGTTGCTTTGCTCCTATGGACTTTCTCTGTTGTATAGAATTGAACGTTTGAGCCATGAAAAGATGATCTGGTTGCTGAAACTCTCTAACTGGTTAGGTTCAGGATAACAAGCTTGCTGTACTGTTAAATGATGTAAAGATCTTTCCAAAAGGCTCTACAAGTGAGCAATTCTAGCAGATACTTCTCCCACATGGGCTGTGATACAGACTTTGACAGCCTGACCTTATCCTCCCTGGGCCTTACTTTTATTGTAGGCATCTGTAGCATTGTATTGAAGGCATGAGATTTGCTGATATTGGCGTCTTTGTAGCTGTGGAGAAATGGAGGACAGGCAAGAGATCTGTCTGGAGAGGTGGAACACTGGGCAGGACCCTTTCCCATCACTTCAAATTGCTAATCCAAAGAACACAAAGCCCCTGTGACATCTGGAATCAACAATAACCATCCTGAGATTGTCATTCCTTTCTGTTGTGAATTGTGTGCAGCATACCTAGAGCTTACACTATGAACTGTATCCGAATTTAAGCTAATTTAAATTTGTTTTATATTGGACATGAAAAAAGCTGTACTCCAAAGCTGCCCTTCCTCAAGAGCTTCTTTTAAAGGCTCTGCCCATTGCAAATGGGGCAAGGCAGTGGACACATGAGAAGGTGAGGGTTATGAGGACAGGTTCTGGGTTTGGTCTGCCTGAATGCAGTTCCTCCTACGTGATCTTGGACAAGTTACTTAAACTACCCAAGTCTCAGTTTCCTCACATTTAAGGTGGCAATGAGGATAAAGAAGTGTTGGTGATTTCTCAAGGATCTAGAAATAGAAATACGATTTGACCCAGCAATCCCATTACTGGGTATATACCCAGAGGATTTTAAATTATTCTGCTATAAATACACAAGCACACATATATTTATTGCAGCACTGTTCTCAATAGCAAAGACTTGGAACCAACCCAAATGCCCATCAGTAATAGACTAGATAAAGAACATTTGGCACATATACACCATGGAATACTATGCAGTCATAAAAAGGGATGAGTTCATGTCCTTTGCAGGGACATGGATAAAGCTGAAAGCCATCATTCTCAGCAAACTGACACAGAATAGAAAACCAAACACTGCATGTTCTCACTCATAAGTGGGTGTTGAACAATGAGAACACAGGGACACAGGGAGGGTAGCATGATACACCGGGGCCTGTCAGGAGGTGGGGGGCTAGGGAAGGGATAGCAGGGGCTGGGGGGATAGGGGAGGGACAGTATTAGAAGAAATACTTAATGTAGATGATGGGGTGATGGATGCAGCAAACTACCATGGCATGTGTAACAAGCCTGAACATTCTGCACATGTGCCCCAGAACTTAAAATGTAATAAAGAAAAGAAAAAAATAAAGAATTGTTAAAAGGTTGAAATCCCTTGTAAGGATCTTAACACAGGCAAGGGTTGGCAAACTTTTTCTATAAAGAGCTAGAGAGTCAACATTTTAGGCTTTGTGACATCATAGGCTTTGGGGTTTCTGTTGCCACCACTCAGCCCTACTGTTGTAGCTTGAAAGCAGCCACAGACAGTCTGCAAGTGGATGGGCATGGCTACGTTCCAGTAACACTGCACTTTTCAGAGCAGGTGGAGGGCTGGGTTTGGCCTGCAGGCTGTGGGTTGCTGACCCCGGCTCAGCACAGGGCCTGTCTGAATAGGCACCATGGGTTTTTCATAGATGCCAGCCGTTCTCCCAGCTTGGGGACAGCTCCTTGACACTAGTCCCCTTGTTCATTTGCCCTGTGTTTTTAACAGAATGTCGAGGTCCTGGCCAGCAGGAGCAACACTTCAGAGCAAGACCAGGTGGGAACTGAAATGCGTGTGAAGCTTCTGCGGGAGGAGAATGAGAAGCTGCAGGGAAGAAATGAGGAGCTGGAGCGGAGAGTCGCTCAGCTTCAAAGGCAGATCGAAGACCTGAAAGGGGATGAAGCCAAAGCAAAGGAAACGCTCAAAAAGTACGAGGTGAGGCTCGCCGGGCCTAGGCCCAGCTTTGGCAGCGGCTGCTCCTCCTTTCCTGTGTAAGTGACCTCAGAAGTGGGGAAGGGATTTATTGTCATAATTGAGTAGGGAAGGTCAAGGCAATATTGAATACATCCTCTCTGCAAGCCATTTCTGTGTTCCCCTGGTAATGGCATGACAGGAAGGCCTGGGAACAGGGATGGTGAGGTCAGGTGGGAACACAGGTCTAGGCACAGGAATCCCCACACACCCAGATGCCAGACACACCTAGCCTTCCACGGCTTCGCAGATGCCTCCTCCTGATAAGTCTGTCTTAACACCACCATTAGACCAACTCTCACTCAGGACGATTTTTTTAAACTCATAGTTGATGTTTTCGAAGTTACACCGGTTTTAACAAGCCAATCATCTGGTTGGCCAGACCTCTAGCAGTGGGAAGCTGTGAGTGAGAGACACACACTCTCAGCAGCAGGAAAGCACGCTGACAGTGAAGGGGGAGACGCACATGGTCACTGCCGTCTGTTCTGTGCTGCCATCAGGGAATACCACAGCTGGGTCATTTAGAAACAATAGAAATGTATTTCTCTGTCGGCCCGGCATGGTGCCTCACGCCTGTAATCCCCAGCACTTTCGGAGGCCGAGGCGAGTGGATCACAAGGTCAAGAGATCGAGACCATCCTGGTCAACATGGTGAAACCCCGTCTCTACTAAAAATACAAAAAATTAGCTGGGCACGGTGGTGCGTGCCTGTAATCCCAGCTACTCAGGAGGCTGAGGCAGGAGAATTGCTTGAACCCAGGAGGCGGAGATTGCGGTGAGCCGAGATCACGCCATTGCACTCCAGCCTGGGTAACAAGAGCGAAACTCTGTCTCAAAAAAAAAAGAAACAATAGAAATGTATTTCTTGCAGTTCTGGAGGCTGAGAAGTCTCTTATTAAGGTGCCAGCATCTAGTGAGGGCCCTCCTTCTGTGTCACAGTGTGAATGGCATCACGGCAGAAGGGCAGAGGTGGAACGGGGAACTGACTGGCCAGAAGGGGCCACACATGTCCATTGACCAGGAATCTTCTCCTGTGATAACAGCATGAACCCTGCCTTCATGGCCTAATCCCCTCTTAAAGGTCCCACCTTTTCATACTATTACAATGGCAATTAAACTTCCAGCACACACTTTTTGGGGGACACATTCAAACCACAGCAGTCATCCATCAGGACCACCTGGATACCTTCTATAAAACTGTGTGTGTGTATCTCCAGGAATAAGGCTGGATATTTGTATTTTAAAAATTTACCCCAGCTGGGCATGGTGGCTCATGACTGTAATTCCAGCTACTTGGGAGGCTGAGAGGTGGGAGGGAGCATCACTTGAACCCAGGAGTTTAAGCAACATAGTGAGACCAGCCTAAGCAACATAGTGAGACCCTGTCTCTAAGAAAAAAGAAAAAAAAGTCACCTGAGATAACGTGGATGTTCACGCCTGGCTAAGAACTGGGACGGCAGCTGCAGAGAGGCGCACACATCTCAGAACACGGCTGCTGTGTGCCGCCTTGGGTCCACGACAGACACGTTGTGACCACAGCCCCTGCCATGTCTGTGGGTGTCTTCAGTGTTCATTTCATTCCACTGAGTCAGTTTCGTAGGTACAGCACACATCGAAGTGCATGCTGACCCAGTGTTTCATTGCAGGGAGAAATACGGCAACTAGAGGAGGCCCTTGTACACGCCAGAAAGGAGGAAAAAGAAGCCATGTCAGCCAGAAGGGCCCTGGAGAGTGAGCTGGAGGCTGCTCAGGTAAACACCAGGGGCTGCTGTCATTACTCCCTCGTGGAGAATGCCCAGAGACACAACACGGGAGGGACGTGTGGACATTGTCCTCGGCCCTTTCTTTCCAGGTGGCTCCCTTTCAGCAATAATGACCACTCAGTTATTTGAACTATTCATTTAGACCAGCAGTTCTCCACTGGGGGGGCATTTGGTAATGCCCGAAGACAATTTTGGATGTCGCAAGTGGGGAGATGCTACTGTCATCTCCTGGGTGACAAACAGGGCTGCTGTTAAACATCCTACAAAGCGCAGGACAGCCCCCACTGCAAAGAATCATGGGGCCGCAGATGTCAGCAGTGCCAAGGAAGAGAGACCTCGGCTTAGACGGTACAAAGCTTGGCAGCTTTCCAAAGATAAAGTATGAATTGTGTGAGAAGGCCGGCGGGACTGGTCCCCAAGGCAGTGTGGAGTCTGCTTTCTGGCAGAAGCCAATTTCCCTGCTCCTCTGGGCAAATGCACTCCTTAGATTACAGTCCTTCAGGATGGCTGTTCAGAGAGGCAGGAGGAAGTGATTTCCTTGAAACTGAGTAGCTATCGTATTCAAAATCAGTAGGTCCTTAGAAAATTAGATTTTCTCATTTGAAGTACATTCTCAAGAAAGGTCTGCACTGCAGTTCTGACTGCGCAGTGACCTCAGCGTGATGCACGTGTGTTCTCCTATTGGCTCTCAGGTTGTTGCTTCTGTATCTCAGGTGAGTTTCTGAGGAGGTAGAAGCCAGTGTTTTTGAGAGTTGTCTAAGGGGAAGATTGTTATTCAGGTTTTCTACTCAGGACTCACTCATACTCAGGGATAGGTGAAGTGGGGGCATTAAAAGTGGTAAGAGTCGGCCCGGCACGGTGGCTCACGCCTGTAATCCCAGCACTTTGGGAGGCCGAGGCAGGTGGATCACAAGAGATCGAGACCATCCTGGTCAACATGGTGAAACCCCATCTCTACTAAAAATACAAAAAATCAGCTGGGCATGGCGGCGCGTGCCTGTAATCCCAGCTACTCGGGAGCTTGAGGCAGGAGAATTGCCTGAACCCAGGAGGCAGAGGTTGCGGTGAGCTGAGATCGCACCATTGCACTCCAGCCTGGGTAACACGAGTGAAACTCCGTCTCAAAAAAACAAAAAAAAGTGGTAAGAGCCGAGTCAGGTTCAGATTTGTAAATGCCTGGTTGCAGCTTTCCTGCAATGGATTCAGCTTCTCTCTTAGGCTAGAGAGAGGGGAAGGATTCCCACAGGTTAGCCTAGCCTGGGGACTCTCCCTCAAAATCAGAAGCCTGTGGCTGCTCCTCCTCTTGGGACAAAACTCATGTTTACATACAGTAAAGTCCAGTTTTTCCTGAGTTCAATGTCTGACTGCCTTCACTTTGGATTTTTTAAAATTTCTTTAAATGTAGATCTTCTTTACAAAACTCTGTGAAGTTGATTTTGTGTGGATGGCACTTTTGCTGTGCTGCTGTTTAAGGCTTAGTTTGGTTACTGTGACCCATCCTGGCTGCCGCAGCGGGGTTTAAATTTGTGAGCTGGTTGGGGAGCAGAAAGAAAGGAAAAACATTGGTATTCTATGGGGACAAGTACCTGTACCCTTATGGTATGTCCACACCAAGTGCCAGGTGCAGCTATGGGTCTCTCAGATCTTTTCCTTTGGTGAAACAGAAACTTTTCACACATATGGAAGTTGTTCCTCAGCTGGGAATCTGGGGCTTGTGGTTAATTTAGTGCACAGAACAGATGATGGCCTTGGGGCCTAAAGATCTTAATGTAATCCCCACCCACCCCCACCTCTGGATCGCTAGCCTTGCCTCGGAAATCATCCCTGACATGTTACTTTGGTTGAGGCCTGTTCTCCTGGCGGTGCGGACACCGGTGGGAGTGCGTCATGCAGTGTGTGGCCGTGTTAGGTGCTGGCAGGACAGCTGGCAAGAATTTTAAATGGGCCTGACAGTTTCGCTCTCTTTACCTGAATTATCTGGTCATAAAAGTAATGCCATGGAAAAAGCACCATCACCCCAAAATGTTTTCTTTTAAAATTGGAAACTGGATAGTCAGCTTCTGTTTTTGGGTTGGCCCTTGAGGAAAGGAAGAAGTAGCTGGTGTTTTTCTGTCTCTGTGCTATTAGTCTATGGCATCTTCGGGTAAGATAAATAGATTTCTTTAAATAGTAGCTGGAGACCGTGGTAAATGTATGTCTGGTTTACCATGACTCAGTTAAAAAGTAGCAGAAGGTCATAAAGATGCTCTTCTTGGTTTGCTCAAGTCCTGACCGCTTGCTTGAGGACTGTGTTGCTGTCTAGGGCCACTGGCACCGCATTTAAGGCAAGGCATCTATGATTCTATTTAAAAGTGCCTCCCGCAGATGGAGAAGTAAAGAAACCTTCTCTGGAGAAACCACAGTTCTTTCCTTCAGGAAGGGATAACGGTGCATACATTTTCCCTAGGACTTTACCTTCCGCCCCATTGGATTCCCTAGGACTTTACCTTCCGCCCCATTGGATTCCCTAGGACTTTACCTTCCGCCCCATTGGATTCCCTAGGACTTTACCTTCCGCCCCATTGGATTCCCTAGGACTTTACCTTTGACACAACTGAGGAAAAAGGGCCAAAGGCTTCCACTATCGCAACCCCCAGATGCTGAGTGGCCGGGGCTCCGAGAAGCCCAGCTTCCTTCTGGTTAAGCTGCCCATTCCATTCCTTGACACCTGTGGGCTCACCTGCATCTTGGTTGTTGTTAATATGAGCTAATTGGGACCTCAGTCATAGGGTAAAAGTCTCTGTTGACAGATAACGGTCTCCAAGCTCCAGGACACTTGCCCTACATCTCCCAGTGTTGTGTTTCAGATTCTCTCTCTAACCTGATCTATTTTCCCTCCTTATTCACCGACGAGCTTGTATTGCTGGCCTTGGAAATAGAGTCTCTGTAGCTACAGAGCATTTCACTCCTAATATGTTAACATGAAAGGTCAGAAAAATGCAAAGTCACTAAGTTTGCTTCTTTTCATGTGAATTTGGGACGCTTTCTCAGCAGTGACTTACTGGGATATAGTTCTTGAATAACAGAGGAGGTAAACCGTTATACTAAACGGTTTCTTTTCTTTCTTTTTTTTTTTTTTTTTGAGACGGAGTTTCATTCTTGTTACCCAGGCTGGAGTGCAATGGCGTGATCTCGGCTCACCGCAACCTCCGCCTCCTGGATTCAGGCAATTCTCCAGCCTCAGCCTCCTGAGTAGCTGGGATTACAGGCACGCGCCACCATGCCCAGCTAATTTTTTGTATTTTTAGTAAAGACGGGGTTTCACCATGTTGACCAGGATGGTCTCGATCTCTTGACCTTGTGAGCCACCGCTCCCGGCCCTAAACAGTGTTTCTAAACCTTAGTACATAGTGGAATTATCTGAGGAGTTTTCAAATGCAAATGCTGATGGGTCCCATGCTAAGAAAAATCATGATTCCATCAGAAAAAGCTAGAATCTACATTTTAAGTACAGATATCCCTTCTTTACTTGGTGATTCTAACATAAGAAGTCTTGGAATCGCTTTTGGGGATAGGCATTCATTTTTAACAGCTCAGTGTTTATCATACACCTAATAGTGAACATACCCAGATAGACAGAAAATCTCTCCCTTGCCTTTACAGAGCTCACTATCTTGCAAAAGAGGCAAGCATACAAAAAATGATTTAAAAATAATGTAGCAAGCTTATTCTTCTAGGCAATGTGTGTGTGTTGTGGTGGGGGGTGTTGGCAGGCCCCTAGGTCCAGAGTGGTGAGTCTCAGGTGTCTCTTGTGGTCAGGAGATGGGGCCAGGCAGCCCTGTCTCAGCCGCGAGTGGAGCAGAAACGCATGCCCAAGCCACATGGAGGCTGAGCAGAACTGCGTTGGCTTGTGTGCTGCCTGCGCCCTGGGAATTGGGGTCTAAGAGGAGGATAAAGAGAGGCTGGGCGATTCGTAGCGGGAGAGGGTTGAGTTGGATCCGGAAGGTTCTACAGGAAGCCATTGTGGGCCCTTTCATGAACTGACATTGTGAGGGACATGTGTTTTGAAGGTTTGGTCTCATACTCACTGGTTCTCTAACGGCTCCTCACCCTTTGCCCCAACGCTGCTATATCAACTACCAACAGAAACCCCAGGTTTCACCCTGCTTCTGGTGGGTGCCCAGCGGCAGCTGTGCTGGGGCCGCTCCTGCTGATTCCCCCCACGCTGAACTTCTGATTACCTTTCTTTTTGCTTCCATGTTTTGCCCAGCAGCTTTTGTTGACCCTGGTTGCCTGCAGCAATTAAATTCAGCAGCCCGGCCAGGTTGGCTGCTTCTCAAAGCGCAGCCAGCCCAGCAGAGCCCAGGGACTGGAAGCCACCACGGGTGGTGTTTCAGCCCCATGTCATGTGCTTGGCAGAGCAGATCACTTCCTATGCTCTGTAAACCAGAAGAGTCGCGAGTACTCGGAATGTTTTCAGGATCCTCGGTTACTGCCCGTGGCTGCAGCTTGTAAACTGTTAAGCTCTGTGCAAATACAAAGCATTGCTCCTGTGCAGCCACAGCAGGACACAAGACCGGGAAGGGCCTGAGCTGTCCCTGTCGGGCCCACAGTCAGCCCTCGGTGCCTGAGGTTTTCGAGATGATCCAGCCCGTGTCTGAGTCTGGTTGCTCCGTTCTGAGCTGTGCCTCTTATTCTTCCTGTACCTATGGCCCTAATGCTTGGCCATTCAGAGAAGCCACCGTAACCTTCCTATAGTATTTTAGGATTTTAGGTTGGAATTACATGTTGTTTACATAAAGGACATAAGCCTGTGTGACTTTGTGAGATGAGAGCCTCGGGGAACCACAGGGAGTATTGCATTCAAGATGGTTGTGTTTTACGGTAGGCGCTGGCACTGACCAGTACTTTTATCTGCCTAGTTTCTCTTCCATCCATCACCTTCTGTTCATCAAGTTCATCAACCTGTGGGTTTCCAAATCCCTTTTGCCCTGAGTTCTGTCGGTTACAACATTAAGTTCATCACCCTATGGGTTTCCAAATTCCCTTTTGCCCTGAGTCCAATTCATGGATTCTGTAGGTTACAACTGCCTTTACCAAGTGGACCTTGGTTCTGTGGGGTACTGTTCTCTTTTCACAGCGATTCATTTTTAGTTATTCTAACTGTAAGAATCATCCACACAGCACAGTAAGTACTGGAATATTAGGTGTGACGCTGTGTGTCATAGGATACAAATTGCAAGTAAGTTTAGATTGTTGTAATATACAACCTCACCTCGATTTTCAAGCATGAATATTCAGGTTTATAGACACTGTCCTGAATTCCCACCACCAGCAGCTTTGGCCGTATATTTCTGTAATACACTGTTTGTCTGTCCCTTCATTCCTGTGAATGTTTTTGGGTAAGGCAACTTTCCTTTTTGGTTCTGGATTTCAGAATCAACAATGTCCTTCTGTCCTCTTGATCTTCTTCCTTCTCATGGATTTAACAGATCTGTTTGCTTTGCAGTATGACTGGGAAGGACCCTGTGCCACCCGTTCTTGTGGCTCCCTGGTTGGTAGGTGACAGAACTGTCCTTTCCCTGCCATCTGCAGAGAAATCTGAGTTGGACCACCCAGGAGCAGAAGCAGTTGTCTGAGAAGCTGAAAGAGGAGAATGAGCAGAAGGAGCAGCTAAGAAGGCTGAAGAATGAGATGGAGACCGAGCGGTGGGATCTGGACAAGACCATCGAGAAACTGCAGAAGGAGGTGAGGTGCTGGAGGAGGAAAGAGGATGTAGGGCCAGGTGCCTCTGTCAGACCCAGTCCCCTCTGAGGGTCTGGTGAAAGCCTGGGAAACGTGCAGTTAGGTCTAAGCACAGAAGTGTCAGGTATTTTCAGGTCCCTGGAGGCAGCTCTTTGGATTTGTTGAATAGATAGCAGAAAAATTGGTCCAGAAAACATTAATGCCAGTACCCTCTGGATTCTGGGCACCAGAATCACCTCTTAACTATAGAAGAAGCCTGTGTTTCAGCGCAGACGGAACCAATGTTGACTGAGTCGGAACCAACATCTCTGTGCCGAGGCTGCGTTTGGCATCCCTATTACTTGTCCAGGAGTGCGGAAGGCAGCTTCAAAGCTCAGTGGCTGCTGCTCTTTCTCTTCATCCCTGCCTCAGTGTACCCAGAAGGGGAAAGGCACACATCCGGCAGGCTTTCTGTATTCTGGGAGCTGACACGAGTGTCTGCTGTTTTCTAATGCGTTTTATATACCAGGCACTTTACTAGCTATTTTGTTTCTAACTAGAGTTTTATCTGTGCCTGCCGATAAAACTTTCTCTGTATCTATAGATACTGAACCCTGTAAGGTAGCTTTGATTTCAGTGTTTCCAACGCAAACACAGCCAGGGCCCGGAGAGGATAATGATGTGCCCCATCATGAACTGGTAAGTGGCACAGGAGGCATAGGGCCCTGAGGCTGTGTGCCTGGATCCAAAGGACGTACCTGCTCCCTCCTCCATGCTGCTTCCAACTCACAGGTTTCCACGCCTGTCTGTCTCAGGATCAGGCGCTCGGCTGTCTTTGAAGAGGCTGGAGAAGAAAGGGGGAGAAGAGATGTGCTGTGTGTCGGTCTCAGAGCATCCCAAGGTGGGCTGACGCCTGTGTCACTTCTTTCAGATGGCAGACATTGTTGAGGCCTCCCGCATTTCGACCCTGGAGCTCCAGAACCAGCTGGACGAGTACAAGGAGAAAAATCGCAGGGAGCTCGCAGAAATGCAAAGACAGTTGAAGGAGAAAACCCTGGAGGCAGAAAAGTTCCAACTGAGAGCTCTGAAAATGCAGGACGAGGTAATGCCTGGCCGGACACATGCTTCCTTTATCCCTTATCCAGAGTAACTTTGTGCCCTGAAATTCTTCTTGGAGGGACTTGGGGGTAGATTCATGAGACAGCTTTTCTGCTTGACTCTTCATTCGTTACCTTCTTTTCTGGATGGTTCTTTGGGCAAATGGCATTCTGGAGCACAAAGGACCCACCAGTGGACTGTGAGGCGAAACAGACACAGCTTTAACCTGAACATTTTCTGGATGAATCTATAATTTTTTGCCTAAAATGTTTAGCTGCCATTTATGGAGCAGCCATGATGTGCCCAGCTGTGTCCAGATGATTTATTTATACGCATTCCTGTTTTAATTTAATCGTGGAACAGGGATTACAGTAACTGACTGTTTTTTGGCCATTCATTTTTGAAAATTCAGACTTTTTTGGGGATGAGGGTGGCGGACAAGAGTTTCAGCACAACAATAATGGTGACTAAAAGAAATCCTCGGGAATTTATGAGTGCTGAAATTATTAAAACACTGGTTTTATATTTAAGAACAATACAGCAAAGAATCCCAAATGTTAGCTCCCTTCAGGCTTGGCTTCTAAAGAACTGAAAAAAAGAAAGGGGATGTTTTTGATTGTTTCAATGGAAAGCTGGAGGCTTCCAAATGCAAGCACAGTGTATGCTGATTTTAGCTATACCTCTTGCCTGCTGGGTCACTTCGAGCAAGTTACCCCAGTCTTCTGAGCATATGTTTCTACATCTTTAAAAATATACCAAATATTATGACTTAATAATTAAGTGAGATTATATGTGAGACTGTGCAGTAGTGAGTCTGTACATCCCAGACCCTTCGTAAATATTAATTTCCCTTTCTTTAATTTAAAGTTTATGGTTTTGCTTGAACAGTGCCAAGAGCACCAAGATTCCACAGGAAAACAATTAAGAAAAAAAACTTTAATTTCTTTGATGATCAAAGAAAAGTCACCCATGAGTCAGTGCTGAAACTGTGTAAAAGAACAATAGATATGTATTACAGGCTTCTAGAACACTCTTGAAAGGCCCCTGATAACAGATTCCCACTGCTCAGAGTCATAGGATACAGGACCCCAAGTAAGAACTGAAATTAGCACACTGACATCACAGTTCTCTTTGGCATTAAAAAAAAAAATCATGTTCGTTACTACAGCACAGGCAGAAAGACTCCGATTTTTGCCAGAACACCAACAAGCACCTGGGCTGTTTTGACTTTAAAAGATCATAGTGTCACAATGACCCCAAAAGTACTTCCCATTTCTTTTTAGATAATGATTTTTTTTAATGATGGAATCCTCGGGTTGGAAGAAAATATAGCGATCCTCTAGTTAGATAAGGAAACTGAGGTCCAGAGAGACTAGTTAAGGCCAGATGGAGACCAGTGTTGTTTATAAAAGAGCAGTCGTTCCAAAAATTCCTTGCAAGGAAAAGAAAGATGGCCCTTCCTAGATTTTTCTCACTGACGTAGCCCTGTGAGACATTGTTTCCATGTGAGCAACAGACATGGACACCTCATCATTCTGCAGGGAAACTACAGTGAGATACCACCCTTGATTACCATGCTAGAGCGGGTGTGGTGGCTCAAGCCTGTAATCCCAGCACTTTGGGAGGCCGAGGCAGGTGGATCACGAGGTCAAGAGATCAAGACCATCCTGGTCAACATGGTGAAACCCCGTGTATACTAAAAATACAAAAATTGGCTGGGCACGGTGGCATGTGCCTGTAATCCCAGCTACCCAGGAGGCTGAGGCAGGAGAATTGCCTGAACCCAGGAGGCGGAGGCTGTGGTGAGCCGAGATCTCGCCATTGCACTCCAGCCTGGGTAACAAGGGTGAAACTCCGTCTCAAAAAATAAACAAAAAAAACCAGAAGTTGGTTAACAAGCCAAGGTCACTCTGGATCCTTAAAAAACTCAGGCTCAGTGCTGTTCACTGCCCCTCATCTTGTGGTTTGATTGAGCTGAGTTGAATATCCTGGTTATAAAAAAAAAAACCCAAAAGCTACAGGGGTCGGTTCTAAATGCTGTAATAGTTGCTGCCTTTGCTTTGAGAGAAATAGGCATTTTCACCCATTCTGCCTCTGATGAGCATCATCTTTAGAGAACTGAGACTTACTGTTTACCATTGTTAGGTTTATGTTCTAAATCCTCTTTAGCAAAGGGTGATTTTAACTACTTAAAGGTAGCACTGGGAAGTTCAAAAGTTGTTTGCTTATTGTTGATTCAGGAGCCATGATAATTATTCTCTTCTGCCTGCTCTCATCAAGGACTCTGAGTCTAATGGGGGCCCTACAGGGCAGTAGAAGGGACCTGCTCGGTGTGGAAGGCGGGGCTGTGCTAAGCAGTGGAGGAGGGCACGGCACGTTGGGCATTAGGAAGGGGGATAGGAAGCAAACAGCCTGCACATTTGCGTGTCATTCCTTCTGACTCTCATACCCTTATTCTTTTTGGGTATCATCTCATTTGATTCTCATAATAGCTTTAGAAGGCTGGTTTTATAATTATCCCAATGTTGCAGATAAGGAAACTGAGTCCTAGAGTAATTTTTTTTTTTAATGCTCTGGAATGTAGCATACCCTCTGTATCTAGAGAAGGTCCCATACTTTTTCCATGGGGTGATTTTCATCCTGTGCTTTCATGTACTGTCTGTCATGGTTACCACAAAAATCACATGAGGGTCTCCCTCTGGAGACGTCATCTTCAAGGCTAGGCTGTTCTCATAGAAATAAATGGTGTATGCTCCTGTCAGCCTCCTGGAGAAGAACACATTTGCTCAGGTTTCCCGTGGGTCTCCTGAAGCTTTCCTCACCTGGGGCTTTCCAGCTCTCCTGTGACAGACATCCCAGAAGGGTGGCATTCTGTAGTGGAGTTTGCCATGTGCTTTCTTTCTTTCTTTCTTTTTTTTTGAGACGGAGTTTCGCTCTTGTTACCCAGACTGGAGTGCAATGGTGCAATCTCAGCTCACCGCAACCTCCGCCTCCTGGGTTCAGGCAATTCTTCTGCCTCAGCCTCCCGAGTAGCTGGGATTACAGGCGTGCACCACCATGCCCAGCTAATTTTTTGTATTTTTAGTAGAGACGGGGTTTCACCATGTTGACCAGGTTGGTCTCGATCTCTTGACCTCGTGATCCACCCGCCTCGGCCTCCCAAAGTGCTGGGATTACAGGTGCCATGTGCTTTCTTATGTGCTGAAGGAAACAGAACCCCGGCGTATTCTATTTCTGAGAGTAGCTCTACTTAGTACTCAGCCAACTCCAAGAGGGTAGGACACTTAGACAGCCTGGGGCTTCACTGGATCCGCCCACACAGATGCTTACGGAAGACCTACTGTGCACTTGAACTTCCAGAGAAGTTCAAGACAGACTGGCCCTTGTGAATCAAGCTGTTTTATCGGTTGGACTTTCTTCAGCGCTGTCAGTGGAGCGCCACCTTGTGGGTGAAAAAAACCCGACACCGTAAATTATGAGAGCTGATTATTTTCTTCCGCAAAGCAGTGGCTTTCCCTAATGTGCCTGTGTATATTGTTAGGTTTCGTGCCAGTAGGTTGTTTTGTGGTCATTAATTTAGTTGTATGTTTGTTTTTTTTACACTAAGTTTAAATCTCTTTCGAGGTGACAGTGATACAGGTGGGCAATAAATTATCCTCTGGGAAACATGTATTTCGTTCAGGGGCTCTTGAGTGTTTTTAACATGACCTAGTAAGAACTACATTTTGCATTCAGCCGGGCATGGTGGCTCACACCTGTAACCCCAATACTTTGGGAGACTGAGGTGGGCATCACTTGAGGTCAGGAGTTCAAGACCAGCCTGGCCACCATGTTGAAACTCCATCTCTATTAAAAATACAAAAATTAGTAGGGCATGGTGACATGCACCTGTAATCCCAGTTACTTGGGAGGCTGAGGCAGGAGAATTGTTTGAACCTGGGAGGTGGAGGCTGCAGTGAGGCAAGATCATGCCACTGCACTCCAGCCTGGGCAACAGAGCAAGACTCCATGTCAAAAGAAGAAGAAGAAGAAAAAAGAACTACATCTTGCATTGCAACCCAGGAATATATGCATCGGCACACATATGTGAGTATGTAGTACAAAAGATTTACAAACCAGTATTTGCGAATACTCTGATATTTCTTCTGTTCTATTTAATTACAAAATGATGGTCAACATCTACCAAATAGAATTTGTAACCTAATAGGTTGCTGCCTGTAGCTGGAAACCACCCCCACCCCCTTTTTTTTTTTAACAAAAAGGAAGCTGAGGCCCAGAGGGAGGTAGGACTTGCACAGGGTCTTCTGATCTCCCATATTATGGGGGGTCCACCAGATCTTCCTTTTTGTGGGGTCAGCCTTTGCACTGTCTGTGGAGGTCTCTATGCTCCCGATGCCCCCCAGAAAACCACCCCAGTTATCTCTTTTCCCAGATGCGTCTGATGGAGGAAGAGTTACGGGGCTACCAGAGGGCTCAGGACGAAGGACTCACAAAGAGGCAGCTTCTGGAGCAGACGCTGAAGGACCTGGAGTATGAGCTGGAAGCCAAGAGTCACCTCAAAGATGACCGCAGCAGACTGCTCAAGCAGATGGAGGTCTGTGGACCGCACAGTTTGAGCTGGGGGACCCGTGGAGAGCAGCGAGTATGGGCTCTCTGCTCTCAGTTCAGCCTCTGGGAAGTCTTGAGCTTTTATTCTCTCCCACAGCTGGGTGGAGTGAGGTCATTTTTTTTTTAATTTAATATGAACTTTATTGTGATTTGGTTTATGTAAGGCTGTGTAGTCAAGCAATGCTGAAGTTACACAGACTGAAAACCATGGTAATAGATGAGTGAGCTAAAAATGAAGGCTTGCTGGACTAGGTGAAGTACTACAACTATATTTATTTTTCATCATTGCAGAACCATTGAAATGTTGTTGAAGGTGGGGGCTTGGGGTGGAATTACGAAAGGCTTCATGGAGAAGGTGGCATTTATACTGGGCCTTGAAGGAGGGGAAGAACATTGATAGGTTAGGAGACATAGTACAGCCAGTTTGGGGCCCCTGACTGCAATGAGAGGTCATTTCTTGATTGAAGGAAGAGGCCAGTCATTTACAGACTCAGGACGTCAGAGCCGGAAGGAATGATGGACATCTCACATTCTCATTGTCTTGAGAGGAAGTGGAACACATTCCCAGGGATCTTAGATGATTTTGCGTAAGGATGCAGATAGTTCCTTTCCTGTTTGTTCTTTGGGGCAGTGCTTCCAGCTAACTAGAAGGAATCAGACTGCTGGATGTCCAGAGAGGAGCCTCCTAGAAATCATCATCCTTCGTTTGCCACACCAGTACTCCATTCTTGCTTCCTGTTTCTGGCCCATTTTCCCTTAGGGGTCACCTGGCTTTGCCAGAGCTTGCAGCTAACTGTGCCTCAATTCACCATGCTATACATAGTATGTAGACAATCCAAGACAAGACAACGTATCCAAAAGTGCTGAATGTAGTCACCAGAAGGGGGGATCTAGTCACGAGCTGAAAACACAACATATTAGAAAAGTGTGAGTGAAGTAACAGACTCTAAGTATGAACAGTTCGCTGATGTTGACAAGAAACCTTAGAATTACTCGATCTGAACTTTTAAAAAAGAATAATTCGTAGGAGCCAAACCAACCCGCAGAGACACACACGCGCACACACACACACACACACACACACACACACACACACACACAGGCACCCCCAGTGGAATTTAGAGAGAGGGAGAGACACTGAACAAATGAAATTTAGAGCAAGAAAAAGAGAGAGAGAAAGAGAGAGAGAGAGGCTAAAAAATAGCCTTAGACTTTTGGGAGAAGTTAAAATTGTCAAGGTTTTGATAAAAGACAGACAGTGCTCAAGGCCATGGAGAGACAGCTTAAATTCAAAATCAGTGGAATTCCTGATTCAACTCTGCAAATAAACAGAAATAACTTTTAAACCCTTCAGGGGACTCTGTTTATATCTCGGGAGTGTTTTCTCAGTCATTGAAGATTTTATTAGCTGGGCCTCTTTTAGAGACTAGAATATCCTGATTACAGTTTTATTGCTCTTTTGTAGGACTGCTGTACATTTGCTAATGTCCTAGTTCTGATCTCTTTAGGGGAGGTAATTTTAAGGCAAGCTAAGGTCAACCCACTTAACTAGAAACTGATTATTCCAGGGCCTAAACAACCTGGCTCAAAATGAGCTAAAGCCCCTTCAGGCGGTGGAGAATGAACCTTTGGAGTAATGGTCCTGGCCTGGACCCCTAACACTCCTGCTGGGTTCTGTGCACTGTGGATTTCAGGCAAGAAGAGAGTCCTATGAAGAAGTGCTTTTAGCTGAAGATTGGGTTGTTGGTTCATTTCTTGCTAATATATGCCAGCTCAAGAAAACACTTCCTTTGCATTATTTAGGTATTTTTCCATTAATTACAAAATGAGTAGCTTTCAAGAGCCTGCTACCATGAGATGCGGTTGAGGGGCGTTTCCTCCCCCAGGAGGAAGTATCTTGCTGGGACTGTGTCTTGCTTGCTCCTTCACTAGCACCTAAATTAATTTCCAAGACTCAAGAGCTCTTCTGACTGTGGACATTTTCCGTGAACTCAGAAACTCAGGTGGCTGTTGTTTGTAAATGCAGCTCTTGTGGATCCCGAGTGATGTGTGACGATAGTGAGTCTTGTCTTGGAGCCGTCAGGAAGCACTAGATGAACAGGAGGCTTTGGTGCAGGGCCCAGCTCCCATCCAGGTTGGCCTTTGAGATGGTTGGCTCTTGGGAAAGGGCTTTCTGGCTTCCCTATAGGTTTGGATCATTCTCTGGCAGCCATTCACAGGCAGGTAATCATTCACATGAATCCTGGGTGTTTTCAGTTTGATAAATAAAATAATATTTAGGGATAGAGGTGTCCATTGCTTGTCAATCAACTTTGGCAATTGCAGAGACAATATTTGTATACAAATGCTGCAGGTTCACATTTAAAATTTGGAATGCCAATTGCTTTTCAGCCTTTGTGGCTCTCAGTTTCCTTAGACCTATGACAGATTGGCTGGTGACAGGAGAAACAGATGCTCGAGACCCACAAACCCCAGTTCTAAGTCGGGTGGTTGATGTTCGAAGCCTCTTTTCTTCATATACAAAGCTGCTTTGAAATTTTTTTTCTTGACACTCAATTAGGTTAGATTAGGAGCCAACCAGGAAGCCACAAATTCTTATCCTTAAGTGATGATGAGTTTAACAGAAGTGGTTAGCACTGGCTTTTGGTTAGTCCAGTGCAGGTTTGGGAGAGCACAGTGCACATGCATGCTGTTCCTGTTCCTTAGAGCGCTGCTTCAGATTTACTCCTGCAAGGCTGCTGGAAACGCTGAGCAGGATGCAGGCAAAAGATTGTCCTGAGCATGAAGTCGTTTTTCCACATTGTCTTTTAACAGGAAACTGGCTTGTGTAGATCTGTTTAAATTTACTGATTCGTAGGGAGAAACGAAGCCTTTGTGTTTGCATCAAGGTTTGGGATAATGTTTTTTCTTCTTTGATGTGTTTTCTACATATGCCGTTACATTATACATTACAAGTCATAAAATACATAGTTGTAGAAATACCTCCTTTGGGCAGTGTAAGAAAGAGACACATTGTTTTTCCAGACCCTGAGGGTAGTCAGCTCTCATCTGCACTTCGGGTTGTGCCTTTATGGGGCATTTGCTCTTAATCCCGGTCAGTGCAAGTTGCGTTGACTGTGTTTGTGGTTTCTTTCCTAGGACAAGGTCTCTCAACTGGAGATGGAACTGGAAGAAGAAAGAAACAACTCAGATTTGCTGTCTGAGAGGATCAGTAGGAGCAGGGAACAGGTACTGTTCTGTAGATGAATGATGCGTGGATTGTCCTGTGTGGAAAAGGAACATGAGGGGTTAAACCTGCGGATTCAGTGGAAACATGAAGCGTTAAACCTGTGGATTCTGTTAGAGCTGGGAGAGAAAATTCATGCCTTCGGGAAATGGATGGAAGGTTGAATAGTCATCACTGTAATAAGCTTCTAGGAGAGACTTTGCCCGGATTACTTGTGTTTTAGATTTTAAATTATAATCCTTGGTCAGATAATTTCCTAATCTGTACCTAACATCGTTTCAAGGATTTTAGGTTTTGTTTTCATGTTTTTAATTAAGAAAGTGCCAATGCTAGTGAAGAAAGAGTGAAGGATATTCTAAAGGTTGATATGCAGTTTGTCCAGCGCCATTTCCAGGCACTAGGCGTGCAGCTGGGGAAGTTGTCACTGAAAGCACTTTAGACGTCATTAGACGTTTCTATATGTATCCACAGCTGTCTTGTAAATGAAGGGCTGAGACTAGTGAATATAAATTATCTTTGAAACTGCCACTGAGTGTCTGAATCCTCTTCTCAAAATGTTTCCGTATTTTATCTGTCAAGTGGTTTGGGCATGCATTGGGGACACAGAGGCTAGCTGACAGTGACACTGTTTCCTAGGGATCTCACTGCTCTCCCCAGAGCTCACCTGCTACTTCCAACCTCTCTCAAAGCCCATCTGAACCTCCGCTTACTGACAAAATGGAAACAAAGGCGGGAAGCCTTTGGATGATACAGCAGGTAGCTTGAGGGATCAGTTCCACTGTAACGTGAGAATAACACTCCCCGATGGCCTCACAGCGTGGGCATAAGGATCAACTGATAGTGAAACTCTTTGCAAAACTGCAAAAAGCAGTCGTGTGGCAAGTTCTGTTACTGATCGTGAGTGCTTCGGAGGTGCATGTGCTGCTGATTAACTTGTCGAGGAAAAGGCAGCATTGCAGCGCCTGCCTTCTGTTGCACCCATTTAGTGTCCGCTCCCAAATTCACATACTTGCTTGTTGAACTGATGACCCTCAGGGCCTCAGCTCTGAGAAGCACTTCTCCTGTTATGGCCAATAGATAGTTATTTTTATTTTTATTTATTTATTTTTTTTGAGACGGAGTTTCACTCTTGTTACCCAGGCTGGAGTGCAATGGCGCGATCTTGGCTCACTGCAACCTCCGCCTCCTGGGTTCAGGCAATTCTCCTGCCTCAGCCTCCTGAGTAGCTGGGATTACAGGCGTGTGCCACTATGCCCAGCTAATTTTTGTATTTTTAGTAGAGACGGGGTTTCACCATGTCAACCAGGATGGTCTCAGTCTCTTGACCTTGTGATCCACCTGCCTTGGCCTCCCAAAGTGCTGGGATTACAGGTGTGAGCCACTGCGCCTGGCCGGGGATCTTCCTCTCTTTAAATTAAAAAGTTGAGACTTAACAGCTCTTTCCTTAAACTCTTGAATTCTCACAAGCTCCTCTGCTTAATCTTTGCTTCCCCAAACATCTCCCACTAGTCTTAGTGACAGAACTTAATTGCAGAAAAAGTTTTCCAGCAATATTAGTAGTGAGTGGTCAGCCCCTCTCATAGACTGTTAGATCTGGCAAGGACCTCAGAGTCCAGCTCTCCCCACTTCTCTGTAATGGATGAGATTTGAGGCCCAGAGTCACCTGGGTCTCAATTCCCAAGGCAATGCTGTATTTTATCAGTGCTTGCAAAATATGGTGAATACCTGCTGTGTGCATGGCATTGCGGTAAAGCGTCCAGAGGACCAGAAATGGTCCCTGTCTTTGAGGTGCTACAGTTTGTTTGAGGAGGTGGGTCAGACCTAAAAACTGGGTAACTAACAATGAAAAATAGTGGACACCAAATGCCAAGTAAAAGATTCAAGCAGCTAATGAGGGAAAGACCGTCACAGCAAGGGTGATTGTAGAAGAATTATTAGAAAGAGGGCGGGGACCTGGGTCAGCTCTAAAGAAGAGGTGAGACTTGGATAAACCAACAGGACTGGAAATGGGATTCTAGATAGAAGGAATGGTTTGAACAAAGACTGGGAGGTGGGAATCTATGCAGCAGTTTAAGAAGCAGTGAGTGGATGAGGGTGGCTCAATCAGATTTCCAGTTCCCTTAGGAAATGAAAGGAGGTAAGTTTGAAGACTCAGGCGGAGGGTTTTGAACGTCTCTGTTGTGAAGGCAGTGGGCAGCCGTCAAAGGCTGCTGAGCAGAAAAGTGAAGCATACACAGTGTTCTAGAAGACTCAGGTGGCAGGGGTAGGGGTGAGGACTGGAGAAGGGGAGACCGGGAGGAGGCCTCAACTGTGCTGTTACCGAGGCAGAGGGCAGGAAAGGCTGTGTGAGATGGTGCGTTTGATCCTTTCCATGCCTCTGTTCTTTTTTCCTGTTTCTTATGCATGCATTTGATATACACTAAATGCTGGCCATGTTATTTACGTAAGTTCCCAGCCTGTATGAGTCCATTCTCACATGGCTATAAGGACGTACCTGAAACTGGGTAATTTATAGAGGAAAGAGATTTGATGGACTCACAGGTCAGCATGGCTGGGGAGGCCTCCCAATCATGGTGGAAGGCAAAGGAGAAGCAAAGGCACGTGTTACGTGGCAGCAGGAAAGAGAGTGTGTACCGGGGAACTGCTCTTTATCAGACATCAGATTTCACGAGACTTACTCACCGTCACAGGAACAGCATGACTCAGTTACCACCCACCAAATCCCTCCCATGACACTTGGGGATTATGGGAGCTGCTATTCATGGTGAGATTTGGGTGAGGACACACCCAAACCAAGTCACAGCCTTTCCGAGCACTTCCTTTACATGCCCAGGACACTGTTATTTATAGCGATGGATTCAGGAAATCCTAATTGAGAGAGAAGAGTTTTTCAAACCTCCTGGATGTTTGGACTTTGTTTTCAAGTCTGACTACTATGGAGGAGAAAGGATGGATTTCGAGTTGATAAAATGATATCTTCTTTATGAAGCAGAGGTAAGGAGTACCTGTTTTTTCTCCCAAGTATAGTCCACCATATGCAGAAAGGTTTCCGATTGGCTTATAAGTTGAAGGATAATTCAGTTCAGTAGTGAGTGTTTTACTAGTGTTTGGTCTGTTTAAATCCAAAGTAATCCTTTTTCCTTTCCATCCTCAGAAAACCATGTTTCCATTTCTGATAATTGTCATCCTTACCAATGATTCCCTAAGTGCTAGGCACCGGGCTGGGTGCCTCACTCGTTTCTTGTTTTCTTCAGGGAGAAGTGACTGCAGAGGGTCACACAGTTTGTATGAGGTGGAGTCACAATTTGACCCTGAAGCCTCCTGCCTGTTCCCGTTATCCGTGCATGAGACTCTCACGGTCTTAAAGACCATTCCCTCAAGGGCATTTGGGTCTCCACTCCCAAGTTAAAAATCATGTCTCTTAAAATGGGTGAGGACTGAAGTTGAGCTGATCCTCTCCTGATTCTTTAGGCGTGCAGGATTAAGGAGCGGTCTGGCTTCACGTGCTTTCAATTATATGCCAACAGGCTGTTGGGCTAGCTCCATGGGCACTGCTGCAGACACTGCACAGCACAGCTGGGCACACACGGGGGAGGCGTTCTCTTGGCCATGTAGACCACGACGACCTAGCCCAATGGAAAGATGATTCATCCAGCTCGGGCAGCAGGAAAAATGCCAAGTTGAGCTTTGGGTGGCTTCACGTTCTCTCCAGGGTCTGAGCAAGGCTGCACAGTCGCCTCTGCGAATGCAGGGTTCAATCCCAGTGATAGAGTTGTGGACTCCTGCTGTCACTTTCCAGAACTGCTCCTCACTGGCTCGCACCTGCTCTCCAGTCAGCATCCGGGGTGCCCTCCTGCTAAATGTGACTGTCTTCTCTGCAGTCATGAGTGAAAGATCAGAGGGGGGTTTTCTTCTTTCTCCTTTTTTTTTCAATTAAAATGCTACTACCTCATAACTGCCTCTCACTGTATCAGAAACCCAGTGTGTAAAATTAATAATAATTTTCCTTTTCTGTGATTATTTTTAATGCCAGCCAGGAGTGTGGGCTTGCCAACCTCTTTACAGCCCTATGATAAACTCGGGCGATGGGGTTCAGTATTGTTACTGGCCGTCACAAATAGCTCTGGCTTTCCAGCAACCCGAAAGGCCGCTGCCTACAATCCTGAGAGCTCGCTCAGGTGGTGGGTATCGCTGACAGAAAACCCACTGGAATCTGATACTGTGATTTCCCATCAAAATACTCAGGGCTTAGTGTTCTTCCAGTCCAACTGTGATACGCTTCTGCCTTCAGCTCCGGTCGTGTTTTTAATTTGACTGGAAAGTTTTTGTTAAGGCTATTTAACGTAGTTGAAGGGTAAACAGCATATAAAGCACCAAGCTTGTATAAATAAATAACTTCCCAGCCTCGAGTTTACTCTTCTGTGGGTCAGGAGGCTGGCTCAGCCAAGCCAGAGGGTTTTTTTTTCTTTTTACCCCAAGGCAGGGACCAGTGTGAGCTCAGGGTAAGAATTTTATTTACAATATTCCGAAGTCAGGGGGCCTAGTCCTGGGATCACTGCATTGAGGACAGCCAATAGCAGGGGGACACAGGATACTTCTGGGTGTATGGTGAAACCCATCCTTCTTGAGGCATTGTCCACAACACCACATGGTCCTTGTATAAGGCTCCACATGGTGGATTTACTTTAGAGGTTTCATGTCAGGCTGTCCTTTGAAGAACTGAAGGAAGCTGATCGTGTTTGCCAAAAGCCTGGGTTTGCAGAGACTCAAGAAAATGGACTTGCCTGCTCAGGTCACAGTAACTGTTAAGTCTTATGGCTACACATTTATTCCTTCCTGTTCTTCACTCTGATTTAGTCTACATTTCCATTTTAATAGCCATCTTTTAAGGGACTGTAGTGGAGAATAAATAATTCATTTTTTTTCCCCTCTGGAGAGTCACCAGGGGCTTTCCAGGGAGGCCTTGAAGCTGCGGGGGCCCTCGGGGATCCTGCCGTGCGTGGGAAGTGCTCCTCTGCACAGGGAAGTGTTTCCTGCTGGGATCCAGAGTTCTCAGACGTTGGCACTAAGGGTGCAAGACTGGCCAGTGGCTGCTGCTTGCGGTGGCAGGGTTTGTCTTGAACCCCCAGGCTGGGCCTGGTGTGGGGTTACCCCATGGACATCCTGGAACCCTCCACGTGCTCTCCGCCACAGACGCGTTTTCCTTCCGGGCTCCAAAGTCCCTGCCGGAACTCTCCTCCTTGTGGGAATTTTTCCTTCATTTAGAGTTCTAGGTCCTGTAGGTTTGCTAAGAGACAGTGGAGAGGTGAAAAGAGAGGGTATGATTTTTTTGTCAGAAAACCTAGGTGGGAATCCCAAAGCTGCTTCCACCTAACAGTGATTGGGGCGTGTTTCTGGACCTCCCACCTGGAAACTCAGGGTGATAACATCTGCCTCAGAGAGTTCCCGTCTTGGGGGGCTCTTGGTGCTTGGTCTTCCCCTCTGGGTCTCCTGGCTGGGAAGAGCTCAACAGCTGCAAAGCGATGCTGGCCTCTGCTCTGCTGGCCTTTCATTGTCTGCTGGTATTTTTCTTTCTTTCTTTTTTGAGACGGAGTTTCGCTCTTGTTACCCAGGCTGGAGTGCAGTGGCGCGATCTCGGCTCACCACAACCTCCGCCTCCTGGGTTCAGGCAATTCTCCTGCCTCAGCCTCCTGAGTAGCTGGGATTACAGGCACGTGCCACCATGCCCAGCTAATTTTTTGTATTTTTAGTAGAGATGGGATTTTACCATGTTGACCAGGATGGTCTCGATCTCTTGACCTTGTGATCCGCCCACCTCGGCCTCCCAAAGTGCTGGGATTACAGGCTTGAGCCACCATGCCTGGCTGTCTGCTGGTATTTTTCAACCTCACAGTCCACGGCAACTAGATTTCTAGATTTATTTCTCTCTCTACAAGCCTCCAGGTTTTCTTTATCCCTTCTCTTTTGGGAAAATAATTTCCCTTCCCTCCCTTTCTTGCCTCTACCTTCCCTTTGAGCTACAGGTGCCAGCCTCCCACCAAGCCCTGGGGGATGCTCTTCCTCCCCCTGTCCTCTTTCTGACCCTACGACAGGCCTGGATCCCGTCCCTCCCCTTGCTGGGTGGCCGCTCTTCTGTGACACTCCCTTCTCAATGTCCACTGCTTGTGACTTTTCTCTCCTCTGTGGCTTCTCACTGTCACCTGATAATAGCATAGGCATCCCTTGTACACCCTCATGCCCCCTCCAGCCCTGGGTCATAGCTGCTCTCTTAGTCACTGCTGGGTTCCAGAGCAGACGTGTGGTGTCTGTTCCAGTGCCTCCCCTGAGCTTTGCAGGCTCTCCTCTCTGCAGAACTTTGCAGAAGAAAACTTGTTCTTGTCTAGCCTGTGTTTTACCTGCAGGCTTTGCCCTTCTTGGCTTTTGGGATAGACCCTGGCTCCTCCCTGCCTCCCCGGACCTGGGGGTTGACGGGGTGGGGGGTGGGTATGACTCAAAGTTGAGCATAGCTGAGGAGGTCTCACAGTCATGGCTAAAGGTGAATGGAGAGCAAAGTCATGTCTTACATGGCGAGAGACAAAAGAGAGCATGTGCAGGGGAGCTTCCGATTATCACGTCATTAGATCTTGTGACACTTCTTCACTGTCACAAGAACGGCACGGGAAAGACCTGCCCTCCTGATTCAGTTACGTCCCACCGGGTCCCCTCCCATGACACTGGGAATTGTGGGAACTACAATTTGAGATGAGACTCAGCCAGACCCTATTCCCCTTTTTTCTACCCTGTCCATTCCTGACCTAATTTAGGTCTCAGCTTAGTGTCTGTGTTTTTGGAAGCTTTTGCTGACCCTCCGAATCTGGGCTGCCACCCACTGCCACCCTGCCTCAGCACACTGTCCTTTCCTGTCATGGTGACGCTGACTACTTGTACAGGGCTTGTTCATTTGTACCCTGCTAGGCTATATGGAGAGCGGGCACTGCCTGGGTCTCTTGTCACAGTGTCCTGCATAGGACACATCATGTAGTTTGAACAGGGAGCAAACCCATCCTATCATCGTGAGACCACCCTTGCCCAACACGCAAGTGTGTGCGCTCACAGATACCTGCTTGCTCTTATTATGACAATGTGGGTTTTTCACGAGGGGAAACTCCTAATGGTGGAGAGTTAGGGTGGCTACTCTGCCTAAGGATGGAGGCAAGTGCCTCTGGCTTCCTCAGAAGGGTGCCAAACAGCACCCTGAAGGGTAGAGGAGGCACCAGGTTGTGCTTTTATTGCATCATAGGCCAGCTTGGGGGCCCTTACAGGGTGTCTCATTCAATGGAGTTCCTTGCTTAGGAGACTGTGTCCCAGAAGTTAGATCAACAAGGTCACAGGTGAGGGACTGGTAGAGCCAGCAGTTCAAGCTGGGCCACTGCTGTTGGTCTCTGTAATCGCTTCCCATGGCAGTGGAAGTTTAACCACGTCCTCATTGAAGTGCCGCGGCCTTCCCTGGGCACATGAACAGAATGGCTGCCCCTGGGAGGCATGTCCGTCCTCAGTCCCATGGCCCAGCTATTCCGATGACCTCCACATGTGAGGTGGCTGGTTTAGAACCCACATTGGGAGCAGGGCCGTGAGCCCGCATTCATTCCCCTTGAACTTGGTGCTGGGGTAACAGTGACAGCCATTGGTCTGGCACCCTCTGTGCGGGATGTGATTGGCGAGGGCCCCAGGGCCCAGCACAGTGGGAGTGGGCCCGGGCAGGGTGGACATGCTCTGCTTGCTGGTCCTGGGCCCTGCTGGCATTTTTCCCTTCTCTATGCAAGATGCCCTCCTCTGCCTGGATGTTTATGCTACAGCTGCATTTGAACTCTGTGTATATTGGAATCTTTTCCTCTTACGTCGGTCCAGAGATGAAATCATGCAGTCACAGGCAGTGCCCGGCTCTGTCCCTGCTCCTCAGGGTACGTGCATGAACACTCTCAAGCCTCTCTTTCCTCTGATGAACATTTGAACCTCCATGACTTGGATGCCTGCCAGTCAGAAATGTTAAAACACGAGCATTTGACTACCTGGTACCGCCTCACCTAGGGGCAGAGGCCCAGCTTCCTGCTGTGGTGTCAGAGGCCTTTGCAACCCAACTCTGCCTGTCCCGCCAGCCTCATTTTGCCCCACTGCCAGTGACATCATGCTGTGTGACACACCACGGTCAGGACAAGGGGAGCCAGGGGGCAAATGCAAGCTTGGCCGAATGTGGGGTGTCTCCTCTGGCCATTCCTGGGACCCCAGTTCTTGCTCTCCACGGAGGGGGGACAGTGAGGAAGGGGTGAGATTATCTTTTACTCACTGGGGTGCTTGTACAGGTGGCAACATTCAACTTGAGGTCAGTCCAGGTGAGCCTGTGTCAAATGCTCTCGGGCTCTGGTGTCCTGGGGTTGTGTGTGCACCTCTGAGCCACGTCGGACCCTGGAATTTGTTTTTCCTCCTTAAGAAGGAAAAAGTGGTTTTATTTTACTGGCTTAGCTCAATTCTTCTGGCTTCTTCAGGCTGCCCTCTGCTGGACGGTTCTGGCAACAGGGTCTGGAGCCTTCCTCTCTGATAACTCGTTTTACTCCTGCATAAGCTACTGGGAATCAGGAAAAGAGATGCTGATGGTCAGGTGATGGGATTTCTTCTCTGGTGCTATGCCGTGAAGCTCCTTTCCCGAGCATACAAGAGACTCTTATGAGTGTCCAGCCTTGGTCCGGTCTCCTGAAGTTGCCCGGCATATTCACTGACTTGTATTTCTGACATAAAAAGGAGAGACTTAGCAGTGTCTGAGATACGCTCCCGTTCTGGAAGCCCTTTCTGAAGTTTGAGCTTATCGTGCGGCATTCGGGAGCGCAGGTGAATGCTGGCTCCCCTGTTCCTGGCTGTGTAGCTCTTGGGGAAGTTGGGTGACTGACTCATCCTGGTTCACCTGTGACTGTCCTGGTTTTAGCATGGAAACAACCTGAGAACATGCTCAGTCCAGGCAAACTCAGACACTGGGTCACCCTGCAAGTTGATTGACTTTTGGAAGCCTTAATATCGTCAGCAGAGATGCTATGACTACTTCTTAGGGTGGTTCAGGGGGTGTCATGGGATCCTACCTGTGGGGTCTAAGCAGGTATTGCCAGTTTTCTAGGGCAAAGTAACCAAGTAACACAAACTGGGTGCCTTAAAACAACAGAAATCTATTGTCTCATGGTTCTGAAGGCCAGAAATCTGAAATTGAAGTGTTACAGAGCCACACTGCTTCTGAGAGCAGCAGGGAAATGCTTCCTTGCCTCCTCCCAGCTTCTGGTGGTTTCTGGCAGTCTTGGGCAATCCTTGGTTATAGATCCATCACCCCAATCCTCCATCTCCCCAGAGCGCTCTCCCTGTGCCGTCATCCCTCTGTGCAGGTTGGCTCTGCACTGATATTTCCCCATTTCAAAGGATGCCAGCCATACTGTATTACAGCCCACCCTAATAACCTCATTTTTTTTTTTTGAGACGGAGTTTCACTCTTGTTACCCAGGCTGGAGTGCAATGGCACGATCTCAGCTCACCGCGACCTCCGCCTCCTGGGTTCAGGCAATTCTCCTGCCTCAGCCTCCTGAGTAGCTGGGATTAAAGGCACGTGCCACCATGCCCAGCTAATTTTTTGTATTTTTAGTAGAGACGGGGTTTCACCTTGTTGACCAGGATGGTGTCAATCTCTCGACCTCGTGATCCACCCGCCTCGGCCTCCCAAAGTGCTGGGATTACAGGCTTGAGCCACCGTGCCTGGCTAATAACCTCATTTTTAACTTGGTTACCTCTCTAAAGTCATCTTCTCCAAATAAGGTCACGTCAGAGGTACTGAGGATTAGGGCACCAACATATCTTTTTGAGGGCACACAGTTCAGCCCATGACAGCAGGGCTAGCTCTGACTCTTAGTGTTATTTCTGTCACCACCATCACAATCGTTAAGAAATCAGAACTAAGAAACAGATCCTGTACCCCAGAGCAGATGGGAGGAGGGGCTGGGTACGGCACCCTCCTTCATAAACTGGGGGTGGACCTGGTTGCTGGAATTCAGCTCCTGGGCACCATTTCACTACAAAAGATGCAGAAACAATCCTTCTAACCTCTGGCTTTGGTTCTGCTTGCGATAGATGGAGCAGGTGAGGAATGAGCTGCTTCAGGAGAGAGCTGCGAGGCAAGACCTGGAGTGTGACAAGATTTCCCTGGAGAGGCAGGTGAGCGTACCTGGCCTATGAGCTGCTCCCCTCCATCCTGCTAACCCGCCCTCACCTCACTGGAGGGCCCGCCTTGACTTGGCATCTCCAGAACTCTGGGGTGGGGGCTGACAGTCCTTTTCCAGAATTGTCTTTTCCCAGTCATATTAAACCTGCAAGGAAGTTTGGCAGCTGAGGGAAGAGGAATTGCATGTGTTATTTTCCTAGATCCTGAAGAGGGCTAAATTCTTCTTTTTTTTTTTTTGAGACGGAGTTTCCCTCTTGTTACCCAGGCTGGAGTGCAATGGCGCCATCTCGGCTCACCGCAACCTCCACCGCCTGGGTTCAGGCAATTCTCCTGCCTCAGCCTCCCGAGTAGCTGGGATTACAGGCACACATCACCATGCCCAGCTAATTTTTTGTATTTTTAGTAGAGATAGGGTTTCACCGTGTTGACCAGGATGGTCTCGATCTCTTGACCTCGTGATCCACCCGCCTCGGCCTCCCAAAGTGCTGGGATTACAGGCGTGAGCCACCACACACGGCCCAAGAGGGCTCAATTCTAATGTAAAGAGGATGAAAAAGAATCCATGTCACCAAACACATGAGTGACTAAGAAATCTTTGTTGGATTACTGTTTCTTTTACATGGTTTCTGTTCCTGTTCTTCACCGCACGTGATTGGCAAAGGAGCCAATTTCTCCTGCCCCCTATGGATTTATAGGGCAAGGCAAAGCCTTTTTGACATTCAGGAGTCTTAGGACATGGCAAAGATTTCTTTCGGGCTTATGAGGGAGTGTGATGGAACCTCTTTTTCTGGCCTGCACCAGCGTTTGGGGGGTTTTGGGCTTATGAGGGAGTGTAATGGAACCTCCTCTTCTGGCCAGTACCTGAGTTCGGGGGGTTTTGGGCTTATGAGGGACTGTGATGGAACCTCTTCTTCTGGCCTGCACCTGAGTTTGGGGGGGTTTTGGGCTTATGAGGGAGTGTGATAGAACCTCCTCTTCTGGCCTGCACTTGAGTTCGGGGGATTTCCTTGGAAACATCTATAGGTTGCCCAGGTCTACAGGCCACAGGTCCTGGTGCAGAAAGCAGCCTCCTTGCAGGCAGCGACCAAATGCCAGGTTCCACCCCATATTTTTCGCTGCTCTGCACAGAGCATGGCAGACACATAGCCGCTCACAGTCTCCCTATGTGGTTCCAGAACAAGGACTTAAAGAGCCGTATTGTCCACCTGGAAGGTTCCTACCGGTCCAGCAAAGAGGGGTTAGTTGTGCAGATGGAGGCCAGGATTGCAGAGCTGGAGGACCGCCTGGAGAGTGAGGAGAGGTAAGCTGGGCCCACGGCAGTGCAGAGGCCCCAGTGGGCAGTGACAGTCCCATTGCAATGTGCTCTCACATTTGGGATTTCTCCCCATCCTCCTAGCCTGTGAGGAAGGCAGAGCAACTACAAACTTACTTTTATTATTTCCATTTTATAAATGAGAAAACAGAGACCCATAAAAATAAATGACTTGAGGCCGGGCGCGGTGGCTCACACCTGTAATCCCAGCACTTTGGGAGGCCGAGGCAGGTGGATCACGAGGTCAAGGGATCGAGACAATCCTGGTCAACATGGTGAAACCCCGTCTCTACTAAAAATACAAAAAATTAGCTGGGCATGGTGGCGCGTGCCTGTAATCCCAGCTACTCAGGAGGCTGAGGCAGGAGAATTGCCTGAACCCAGGAGGCGGAGGGTGCGGTGAGCCGAGATGGTGCCATTGCACTCCAGCCTGGGTAACAAGAGCAAAACTCCGTCTCAAAAATAAATAAATAAATAAATAAATAAAAATAAATGACTTGAGTAAGGTAGCCCGGCTAGATACTGGTGTAGCTGGATTAATGCTTAGGACTCCACTTCTCAGTCCATGGCGGTGCTGCTGTCCTTTTCCGTTCTCTCGATAGGACAGGCTGCCTCAGAAGCTACCGAGTTACAGCCAGGTTAGGGGCCAGAAGGCCGGCTCTGCCCTGGGCACAGAGGCCGATTGGCCAGCAGTTCGAGATGGGGCACACCCCTCCCCCAGGGGGGTCCAGTGAACACACTCCTTTCCCACAACTCAGTTCTCTGCGGCTGACTCTTGAGTGACAGCCTGAGGACCAGCACCAGGTTGAACTTTTCCAGCCGTCCAGCCATAGTTCTGACTCAAGGCCTCTCACCTTCCTAGAAGGCGCAGGGTATGCAGGCATTTGACACTTCAGATGATCTCCTCTGTTAGTTGGACTTTTGGGGAGTCAGGCCAGAACAGGCTGGAGTGGACCCAAGACATCTGCAGTTTGTGACTTACTGCCTTACAAAGTAAAGCTCAGGAACTCCAGACAGTTCTAGCCCGCGCTCAGCCCCTTGCTGGCCCTGCAGCCTTGGGCCACTCCCCTTCTCGGAGCCGCGTTTCCCCGCCTCTCTCACAAGCAGCTTTTCTTCCCGTGTAATTGCGTTTCGCTGACCCTAAGCCTTGAGCTGACCAGGCACCCCTGGCTGGAGCTTGCCCTCCTCCACAGCCTGGGCTGGGCCCCTGCAGGGGTGGCAGTGAGAGGGTTCCTGGTCCTGCCTCCCCACTTCCAGGGATCGGGCCAACCTGCAGCTCAGCAACCGGCGGCTGGAGCGGAAAGTGAAGGAGCTGGTGATGCAGGTGGATGAGGAGCACCTGTCGCTGACTGATCAGAAGGACCAGGTGGGGGCCTCTGCCTGCATTTGTCCTCAGATGAGATTGCACGTCTCAGGCTGGGGCAGAGGGGAAGCAAGGCCTCCCCGAGCAGGGGTGCAGCGTGAGTGGGCTGATTCCTCCCCTTGACGAACCTGGTCGCATCATAGAATGGGGGCTTCTTGCCTACATAATTAGGGGATATCAGCAAATTCCACACCCTGATTTTGGCTTTTAAAGAGTAACCTTGTCTTATTACCTGATCTCCATGTTTCCCAAGAGACTGCTGCCCCATTGCCCCTGTCCTGGTTGCCTGGGGAGACGGTGGCTGGACCTGGGGTGGATTGAATGCTGGGGCTGGGCCATCAGCTGGCACTCAGACCCACCCTCTCTCCCCATGCAGTTGAGCTTGCGTTTGAAAGCCATGAAGCGGCAGGTGGAGGAGGCCGAGGAGGAAATCGACAGACTGGAAACTTCTAAAAAGAAGCTGCAGAGGGAGCTGGAGGAGCAGATGGACGTGAATGAGCATCTGCAGGGGCAGCTCAACTCCATGAAGAAGGACTTAAGGTGGGCAGATGTGGAGGCCACGGAGAGACCAATAATCCCCCATGGTTAAGGCAGGCTCTGCCTTCAGAGCATTCTCGCTCCTGGTGTCTCAAAGCCAGCTCGTCACCGTTGCTCTTGAGGTTATCTTATCCTAGAGGTAAAGGCGGCTGTGTCCACTTCAGTCAACCTACATGGGCAGTAGGGTCTCATGCATGTCCTTCTTAAACCAGTGCCCCAGTGCCAGCTGGGCACATGTCCCTGTGGATCATAAGGGGAAACTGAGGCTTAGGGCAGATAAGACTAGCTCACACCATCATGGAGAGGCAGTTCCTGGGCCAGCCTGTTTTTTGTCTGACTTAGGGAGATAAGGTTCTGTTCTGTTATATCTTCCTGAAGACTAGCATTCCCCAAGCCTGGTTTCCAGGAGAGAGCAGCTCTCTGAAGCTTGTCTGCCGTGGTCGTTAGGATGGGGGCGTGGAGTGGAGGGTTGGGGGGCTGTGTGGGTTGCTTTCCCTGCTCTAGGGTCTCTGCCCACAGTATGAGGTAAAGTTCATGAGATTAGGTTCATGCTGATCCGTGGAGCTGAGCCTTTCTTGGAGGCTGGCTGTGACCTGGGGCTCTGTGCTGGGTGCCGGGTAGTTCTCATAAATGGACAGAAGGCTCCAGCTCATTGGGGGCCTGTCAGCTCGTTGGCCCCAAGGTTGGCATTAGGGTGCAACATTTAAGAGGGCATCAAAAATCTCAGCAATTACAGTAGATAACATTGAGCAATATATAAAAGACAATAGGTGTCATCCATGGTGAACAAAATACCAGAATTTTAAATTAAGACAAGATCGATAACAGCCTGGGGAAATCAACACCACCAATCCCGTCCCAGCCCGGCCCACCCCATCAACAAGGGCTTTCCATGCTGAGATGGGGGCAGTGGGTTACCTTCGGCTGAAGGGACCATCAGGTGCCGACCTGCTAAGTTCACGGATTAATTTTCTGTGCCACTCAGTGGCGTGCAGAGACAGCAACCCAAAACCCTTCCTTCATTTACAAAGTAGTGACGGGCCCTGGCCCAGGGCCTGGAAACATGCCCCTTGTTGTTCCAGCAGACTGAAGAAGCTGCCGAGTAAAGTGCTGGATGACATGGATGACGACGATGACCTCAGCACGGACGGGGGAAGCCTCTACGAGGCGCCCCTGAGCTACACCTTCCCCAAGGACAGTACCGCCACCGGCCAGATCTGAGTGCGCTCCTGGGCTGTGGATGTGGCTGTCCTCACTGCAGGAGCTGCAGCCACCAAAGCAGGAGGCAGGGAGGAGAGCGTCTGTCTGCCACCGACACCGTCACCGCCTCTTTGCACAGCATGCCAGTTCCTCAGTGTTAGTTCCTCTCCAGGGTCTCTCAATGGGTCTTCAGCAGGAGCTTTTGCAGTTTAAAACATTGGGATGCCTGAGGAACAGGAGCCACCACTTACTGGGGTGTTGTGAAAAACACACTTTGGTGGGCCGAGGTCCCCGTTCCACAGTCACTATTTCCGTTGCTGTCCCTGCCCGCCTCCTCACTCCCCCTGCCAAGACAAAGGGTCCAGAAGGCTAGGTCTTAGTTAATAGCACTGTGCAAGGAGGAAAGTGTGTATAGCTTGTACATATTTTAAACCAGACCTTACGGACTGCTGCTGTTCTGTTTGGAATGTGACAGAGGCTTGGTAGGGCGGCTGCTTTGTAAAGTTCAGGCACCTGTATTGAGTATTTTTTTTTTTTTTGAGATGAAGTTTTAATCTTGTTGCCCAGGCTGGAGTGCAATGGTGTGATCTCTGCTCACTGCAACCTCTGCCGCCCAGGTTCAAGTGATTCTCCTGCCTCACCCTCCTAAGTAGCTCGGATTACAGGTGCCCGCCACCCCTTCTGGTTAACTTTTTGTGTTTAGTAGAGATGGGATTTTGCCATGTTGGTCAGGCTGATCTCCAGCTCTTGGCCTCAGGTGATCCACGTGCCTCAGCCTCCCAAAGTGCTAAGATTATAGGCATGAGCCACTGCACCCGGCCTTTGAGTATTCTTTTTTAAAATATGAACTATTAGATTTTATGTATGAAGGAGCAGAGGTGAGAGATAGTAAGTCAAGTAAAGACCACTTTGGAAACCAGGCTTGGAAAAAAAGAATTGTATTGGTCACAGACAACTAAAACCGAGAATAGCAGTTCACGTGGTCTGGGTAAACAGCACATTGGAAGAGGAGAAAGCCAGAAGGTCACTTGTGTCTATGGCTGCAGCTATGGCCTTGTTTGCTTATTTTATCTAGAATTCGATTACAATTTCTGAACCCTGCTGAGACCCGTTCCGAGTCACTGATTGCAATTTCTTTTACACAGGTGGGGTAGGGTTTTAAACAAATGATGCCATTTCTGGAATGATGGGGCTCTGTGGTCATGTCTTACTGGTCCTTTCCCCCTCCTCCCACAGCAGGCTTTTGGGATTGGCGTCTCAGGAGGATATGTGGGAAAGGTTCACGGACTTAGCTGTGAGAACGAGCTGAGAGGAGTCTGGTGAGGTCATGGGGGAAGGGAGAGGAGAGAGGAGAAAAGCAGGTGTCGGTGTGGGTTCTGTGTGAGAAAGAAGACAGAGAAGTTCTTGAAAGCTGGGGGATGTGTAGGCCAGGGGTGCGTTGATAGGAGCTCTGGTTTATGTTGAGGAGGGGAAGGAAGACAGAAACAGAAGTCAGGCAGAGGTGCAGAGGTGTCTGTGCAAACTGGAGGACACCTTCCAATTTTGTGGGACAAAGAGACATCACCAGCAGCAGGCTGGCAGGGAATGGTTGAGGTCTGGGGGGCAAGGCTACATGACTGGAGAGGAATTTCAGGGAGCATGGGGTCAGGAGGATGCTGGGTATCCGGGCACTCCCTCCTGGCATTCCTGTGTCACTTCACATTGTGACAGTCCCCAGGCATGCCCATAGGCCAGGTCCAATCGCAGCTGGACTTACACAGGTCGGAGTATGGGATAGGCAGCTAAGCAGGGGTGTGGCCAGGGAGAGGACCCTGTGAGTTGGTGACATATATGGGGCAGAGATAGAGTGTTCACCTGCTTCCACAGTGTCCCCAGACGTCCCATTAGGTGGGGGGCTGGTGGGCCAGAGAACTTCATGACAGTTGCCATGGAGTCCCACCTGCACCAGCTCAGAGCCCAACCTACAGGACTCAGAGTGGTCGGCCCAGTTTCAGGGTGGGAATCTGGAGCCAGAGAGCCAAGCCCCTTTCATGTCTACAGGGTCACCGCCATCCTCACCACAGTCAGGGGTGACTGTCTCCTTTGCTTGCTTATGTGGGGTATGGACAACTCCTCCCTTTAGCCATTCATTCATTTAACAGATTATCGAGCCTCAGTGACGCGTCAGGTGCAGTCCTTGGCACAGAGACTACAGCGATGAATTAAACAGCTAAAATTCCTCCCCTCTTGGAGCCCAGTGTGGGGAAAGCGGGTGATAGATGACAGACAAACTGACACGGAGGTTGAGCACCTCTGTACTCAGCCCTTTGTGTCACTGTCCTCCTGAGAATGTGACAGGCCTGGTTTCCCTAGAGCTCACTCTGACCTTCAGTATGTTCATGATTTCCCTGCTGCTTCTGCCGTCACTCGACCTGCCTAGAAAAGCCTCAGCCCACTCATACCTAGAGGCGGAGCTGCGGAAGGTCAGCATGCCCAAAACTGTGGGAGTGTGTGTGTTTCAGTTTGTGAGCACGCAGCTGCCCCTCATTCTGGCCAGTTCTTTGCAGTGGCCATGAGACTGGCTCCAAGAAGCCAAACTGTCCGTGAAGAGAGAACAGAGGTCACCTTTCAGAATACCTGCAGCGTTACCGTAAGAACAGGCTCTTAAACGGTTTGACAGTTGTGCTGTCCTACACTCTGAGGGTTAGTGGAGTGGGAAGAGTTAAGACTGGAAGTTGAGAGAAGGGTTTTCAAGTCCCAGCTCATCACCCCAGTGACCTTGACAGTTGCTCAATCTCAGAGCCATCGATTGCCTGGGACAAGGTGAAGATTAGGGCGAATGGTCCTTTCCAGGTGTAACATGCTGTCATCCTTTATTATATATACATATTTTTTCTGTTTTTTTTTTTTTTTTTTTTTTTTCTTTAAGAACTAACCCCAATTAGGCCGGGCGCGGTGGCTGAAGCCTGTAATCCCAGAATTTTAGGAGGCCGAGGCGGGTGGATCACGAGGTCAAGAGATGGAGACCATCCTGGTCAACATGGTGAAACCCCGTCTCTACTAAAAATACAAAAAATTAGCTGGGCATGGTGTTGCGCGCCTGTAATCCCAGCTACTCGGGAGGCTGAGGCAGGAGAATTGCCTGAACCCAGGAGGTGGAGGTTGAGGTGAGCTGAGATCGCGCCATTGCACTCCAGCCTGGGTAACAAGAGCGAAACTCGGTCTCAAAAACAAAAACAAACAAAAAAGAACTAACCCCAATCAAGAGTATTTTCTTTAGGTAGCTTAACAAGAAAACATGTATTTTATGTAAAAACACATACACGGCCAAATGCAATGCTGAAGAGACAATCATCCTGTAGCTCGTATGTATTCCTGCTTTGGAGTGTCGTTCTGCAGTGCCGTCTGGTTGTTCCCTTGGGTGTCTGCTTTGGGGCATGGTTGGGTTGCTTTGGGTTGTCGTGGGAAAGAGACATTGTTCTTGCAGCTACCTCCATCTCAGTGAATTCCTGGATAAAGCAAGATTTCCTTTCAATAAACGCTGTCACCCAATGGGAATTTTGACTCTCCTGTGACTGTGACTTCTTTGTTTTCTTCAGAGCTTGGCTCCGTGTCCTCTGAGAAGCTGCCAAGGTGAGCGGGTGAGAGTTGCTGGGGGAAGTGGAGCCTGGAGGTTGTCCAGCCCTGGGGCCGGCTCCTGAAATGGAAGGGTGGGGGCTGGTCAGTGATGAATGCTGAGGGAATCAGTGGCCCTGGATGCTTGTGATGCTCTGACAAATCCAAACTACCTGTTCCAGAAAATGGCAAAAGAGGAAGCATGTTCAATGTTAATAATAAACAGGAGCCCCCTGTCTACCCTTTTTGCTAAATTGGAGTTCTTCTGTCATCGAAGCTGGCACCTAGTCTGTTGGTCTCACACCAGGCCCGTAGCAGGCACCACAGTCTGTATTTTATAGGAAACAAAAGCAGCTTCCGAGTGGAAGGGGACCTGTGATGATCATTGTCCTCAGATCTGTCTGTCCTTTGCCCTGTTCTCTGGAGATTGAACTGTATAGGCCCTGGGTTCCTTGATGGCCGCTCTGGTTGGGTTCAGCCAGTGGGAGCAGGTGGAATTCGGGACATGTCTCCATCACTCTCTGCTCTGAGTGGCTTTCTTGGGTGGGCTCTCCCAGGACTTGGGTGACCTTCTCTCCTTGAGCCTCTGGTTCTGAGGTTGGTCACGGCTTCCTCTTGCTATTCCTCTCTGGGTCCCTGCCCCGGTGGGTTCCTGTCACACTGCCTGCCCACCAGAGAGCCCTTCACTGAGCTGCCACGGTTCACTGCTGTATCCTGCCCAGAGCTCTGTCCACAGCCTCCTCTGCCTCTGGGTCCATGTAGACATTCTCTGCATTCAGCAGTCCGGCATCACTGACTCTCCTTATTCTAACTGGACGGAGTAACCCAATGTAAATGAGATTTCCTAATTTTCACAAGTGCAAAGCCTTTGTATAGATTGTTGCTTTCTTTTTTAAAGTCAGATACCTGACTTTATTGAGGTCCGTAATTTTCTAATTTGTAGTAAAAGTCACTCTTGTTTAGCATTAGCTGCTTTTGTGTTTAGGCCGCTGGATCTGGCCGCTCTGCCGAGGTCCCCTTGGTGGGAATGAGATTCTGAGCGGATTCCTTTCCCGCAAGCCCTCTGGAAGAATGTGACTCAGGAGGCCCAGAGCCGAAGGAAAAAGGTCCCCGCAGGCCCCTTCACGTTCTCAGCATTCCTCCTCTGAGCTTGTGGATACTTAGAGGGAGCCTGTCTTTGTGAAAGACTGTCATTAGCCAGAAATGTTTCTGTTCTCAATCTTCAAATGACTGGGGACAAATGACCTGACAGCAGGGTCCCAGCATTCTGGGCTCTGGACAGGGAGCCACATGGCTTGATCCTGCGCTCAGACCTGCGGAATACTAAAGACTGTCACTGACTTTCACGTGCATGACTGAGGCCCAGCCCGTCTCCGCCAACGAAGAAGGATTGGAGCGTGTGCCCGTAACTGGGTTATTGAAGCTGGAGAAATGCAAGTCAGAAAAACGTTCAACTGTGATAGCGATGGTGGGGGGAAGGTCGCAAGGTTCCCACCGTGCAGGATCTCACCTCTCACAACGGTGTCAGCAACTCCTGGGGGATGGGAAGTGGGATTCCAGAGGTTTGCCAGGTAAATGGAGTTAAACAATTTTTGGAGAAAGGCAGAAACTGGGTTTTTGGGAGGTAAGGAAGCTGAGTCTCTGGGTAGTTGGGCATTTTCCCATCAGCCGCACATGGAGTACGTTACCTGCCCACGATTGGCACCTGCCGCCGTGGGCCGGGGACCGCAGTGAGCAAGGTGGAGGCCGTGGTCTAGGCCCTTTGAGTGCGGACAGCAGGGCTACAAAATGGTTATTAAAGTAAACGGAAATGATGTGTAAATATTAAGTCCAGCACACATTTATGTGATGTCAAATGTGTCTTTTTCCTTGTACTTTGCTGGCTTTTCTATATGCAGTCTGTACCCACTGTTTTCCCTGAGACAGTGTGTGATTCCACAGCTAACGTGCTGAGCACACACGTGCCATGTATCCGGCATTGCGTAAGTCCTTCATGCCTGTTGGCTCACTTGATCTTCACGACCACCCCGAGCGGGTCTTGTCGTGACAAGTAAGGACACCCTGGCAGAGGCTACTAACCTTGCCGAGGGCACGTGGTAGGATGTGGGGGACCTGGAATTGGTTTCTGGGTCTGGCTCTGGAGTCACACTCCGCCACCTCTCACCCAGCCTCACACATCCTGCAGGATACAGGTCTTTAATTTGGTCCCTGTTTTAGGGACTCCTACAGCCTCCCAGTCATTCAGACCTCTCCTTCAATGGTGGGTCTCCACATACCTCGACAGCGGGCTGCCTGCTTCCATCCTGAGCACAGTAGTCAGAGGCAGGTGGAGATGAAGTGAGCCTCGGAAACCACAGGCCTCATGGATGTGAGGGATTCCTAGCTGTTCCTCCAGCCTGGCTGCTTTGGTGCCATTGACTGCTGTGATCTTCGGATCTCTCATTTTATCCTGGCTGCTCCCTTGCTGCCAGGCCGCCCTGATTTCTCCAGCCTGAGCTGCGTGGGTAGCTCTGTGTGGTCATCGGGCCTCCCCGCTGTCTCACTGGATGGAAAGTGGTCCTGAGCAACATCAGCAAGTCCTCAGGTTTGGGTGGTTTTCAGGAAACATTTATCTTCCCAACCCCAGACTGCTTTGTGATGAAACTCTCCTTCTGTAACTGTACCGCAATAATAATCACTGTGCAGTGCACATTACACGTTAGTGTCACATGCAGAGCTGCACTTGCAGCCTGAGATCAGCAGACTGTCCCCAGCAGACCACTATTGACTGAAGTCTTGATCGGACCCCTCACTTGACTACTGGGTGTTGGGCTGGAGACTGGAATCCCCTGGGCTCAGTAGCAGTGAACGGCCTTCCTGGAGGTGGCAGCATAGTCTCTGCCAAGCTGGGGGAGTGGTCCCAGTGGGAATGGGCCCTGGCTCCTTGTGAGTGGACAGGACGCTAACCTGTGTCCAGATGGCGAGAAACCTGTGGGTCACAGCAAGCTTTGGGACTTACTAAAGACTCACTGACTTTCACGTGCATGACTGATGCCCAGCCCATCTCAGCAGAGCTCATCTTGAAGGAGGGGGACGCCTCGGCCCCTGGCCATTCCTGAGCAGTGGGGCTACAGCTGTGGAAATAGGACATAGCCTTTTGACACAGTGTGTGGTGGGCTGGAGCGGGGAAGGGTTGTGTGTGCAGGTGGTGGGTAGTGTCCCTGCCACATGTACAGACATCTCTTCTGGACCCGACCCAGGGACTTTACAACTTTACTATGGGAACGAACTCAGTAGTATTTTGGGGCAGTGGGAATGGTTCTTTACTAATGTCTAAGATTCCTTAATAGGGCAGAAGCCATAATTGGGCAAACCTTATGGGCCAGGAATCTTTGTACGTTATCTGATTTAATCTGCACCCTATGAGGTAGGTGGCACTATCCACTTTCACAGGTTAGGAAATGTGTGTAAAGATCAGTAACTTGCCCAGGGTCACCCAACTAGTAGCTAAAGTGGCTACAGGCCCAGGTCTGCCACTCTAACCACCCGGAATGGCCTGTATCTTACCATGACCATTCTCACCTGCTGCCCCCTGAAATAGTCACTGCTGGCTTCCCTAGCTGAGGACACGGCACAAAGGCTGGACGCTGGATTGCAAGTCTGTGCTTGCAGCCTGAGGCCTGCTCTAAGGGAAGGCAGATGGCCTGCCTCTCCTTTCTGCAAAACCCCCCTGCTACGTGTTGCCAGCCTGACTCACCGATTCCAGCTACCTCTGGGCCTCTGGCCCTTTTAGGATGGCCTTGTTTTCCAGGAAAGGGTTTGGAGATTAAGATAAGCCATCCGCCTCCAGTTAAAGGCCCTGCTGCCTTTGAAAGGGCTGGGAAGCCTGCCAGTACAGCTCCTTGATTTACTCGCTTCTCTCTGTGGCTGGGGCTGCCTCTCCTTTCATCTGTCCCTGCCTATCATTGGGCATGAGTACTGGGGCCCTTTGGAGACAGGCATAGGACTCCCTGCAGAGGAAGGCAAGGGATTTTAAAACTGGTTCCCAAGCTTCCTCTGGGGCTCCTAGCTCCCCCATGTCCCTGTCTGTTCTTCCTGGGGAAGCTGCTCCTGGCATTTAGATAATGAAGAAGTGGAAAACAGAACTGGCCTCCTTTCAACCTGCCTGTGGCCTCCTCCATCCTGGGTAGAATCCAACGCTCTGGCCTCCCCAAGCAGCGCTTCTTCCTGACTTACACGTGGATGGCTTTCTAGACCAAGTTCATTTTCTGAAACAGAGAATGAATAACTCAGTCCACTGCCTCCTCCCCTTCATGGCAAAACATTTTCTTTTGTTTATGTTTCATGGCTGCTGGATTCTAAAATCAAGCTGCATGATGCTTTGGGGCTTACTAAAGTCGCATGGCCTTTCCAGACCACGTGGAAAGGTTAGGTGCACCCAAGGCAACCAGGGGTGGTTGTGCTCTGTGAGAGCCAGAGGGGTGCAGACTGGAAGCGTAGCGCTCCGTCTGCTCCCTGCGCTGGTCATCACGCGGAGTGAGCTTTCTCCGAAGTGCCAGCCTGTATCCAGAGCCTGCCGGCCAGATGAAGCCAGCTGTGGACTTAGTCACAGTGACTGTGCTACCAGCAACAGCAACGTGTACGTGTAGGGAGGAGCAGGTAAGAGGAGGGAGGAAATAGGCAAGATGACAAGGCATGACAGCCAGTCTCTGGGCATTTCCAGTGGACGGATTTGGTTTGCTGGTTTATCCACCACCAGGAATCAACAGTGGTTAACAGCGGTTCACATCTGTTTGCTTTACATTTTTAAACAAACATTACAGATGAAGTTCTCTGTCCTTTACTCTGAGCCAAAGGCCACCGCCGTTCTGAAACCTCCTGGGTATTCGTCTGTTTGATTTAAATATTTTTACATATATGCGTCCATGAACACCATGCGTCCATGAACATATATGTAAATATTTTTACATATATGCGTCCATTCGTGTGTTTTAAAATCTTAGATACATCTTAGCGTCTCTTCATAGTACTCTGTCACTTTTACATTGAAAATTATGTTTTTTTGAGGCCTATGTTTATGTAGATTAGTCTTTTTTTTTAGTTGAATAATCACTTTATTGCTTGGTTACATGGACAAACTTATGCGACCGGGGCAGAGGCTGCGGATGATTTGTATTTCCAGCTGGGAGGGAGGACTCGCTTAGTCTTGTAATATCGAGCCAAATGGTGAATCCGACTTCCTGTCAGGACCAGGTGGAATTTAGCATCTGTGTTCTTTCTGCCCCTTTCGAGATGCTTTCAAACAGCCACTGCTTTCTTTCTATTTCTTTCTTTCTTTCTTTTTTGAGATGGAGTTTCGCTCTCGTTATCCAGGGTGGAGTGCAATGGAGTGATCTCGACTCACCGCAACCTCCGCCTCCTGGGTTCAGGCAGTTCTCCTGCCTCAGCCTCCTGAGTAGCTGGGACTACAGGCACGTGCCACCATGCCCAGCTAATTTTTTGTATTTTTAGTAGAGATGGGTTTTCACCATGTTGACCAGGATGGTCTCGATCTCTTGACCTCGTGATCCACCCACCTCGGCCTCCCAAAGTGCTGGGATTACAGGCATGAGCCACCAAAGCAGTCTGGCTCTGTTGCCCAGGCTGGAGTGCAGTGGTGGAATCTCGGCTCACTGCAACCTCCTTCTCCCATTTCAAGTGATTCTTGTGCCTCAGTCTCCCGAGTAGCTGGATTACAGGCACTTGCCACAATGTCTGACTAATATTTTTATTTTTTAGTAGAGATGGGGTTTTACTGTGCTGGCCAGGCTGGTCTTGAACTCCTGACCTCAAGTGATCCACCCGCCTCGGCTTCCCAAAGTGCTGGGATTACAGGCTTGAGCCACCGCACCCGGCCCCGCAACTGCTTTCTTAATTAAATGGTAGAGACCTTCAGGGAGATCAGGATCAAGTCCCTTAGACTTGAGAGTTCAAGGGTTTTATTGCCTGTCACAAAACGTACCCGTGCATCACCCTGTGATTCTCCCAGGATCACACCTGAAGGAGTCAGGCCATTCTTGGTCAGTTTGTAAATCTGTTCCTTCATGTCATCAGATGTCAACTTCAGCCAAGTGAGGATGCCGCGGTGATAGGGCAAAGCCCACTGGGACAGGCCCTTCCTGGGTGCAGGCATGCGACCCATGATGGTGGCAGTCAGGCAGCAAAAGGCTGTTTTTATTTTCTTGTGGTAATTTCTTTTTGGTAAATTAAGTGTTGAATGTTGAGTTTTATTGTTGTTTTTTGAAACAGCATTTCACTGGAGTGCAATGACGCGATCTCAGGTTATTGCAACCTCTGCCTCCTGGGTTCAAGCGATTCTTCTGCCTCAGCCTCCGGAGTAGTTGGGATTACAGGCACGCGCCACCACACCCGACTAATTTTGTATTTTTAGTAGAGATGAGGTTTCTCCGTGTTGATCATACTGGACTTGAACTCCTGACCTCAGGTGATGGGCCCACTTTGGCCTCTCAGAGTGCTGGGATTATAGACACTAGCCACAACTGCTGACTTTTTAAAATACTAATTGCTCTCAGGGCGCCGTGGCTCACACCTGTAATCCCAGCACTTTGGGAGGCCGAGGCGGGCAGATTATGAGGTCAAGAGATCGAGACCATCCTGTCCAACATGATGAAACCCCTTCTCTACTAAAAGTACTATTAGTTGGGCAAGGTGGCATGCACCTGTAGTTCCAGCTACTTGGGAGGCTGAGGCAGGGCAATGGCTTGAACCCAGCAGGCAGAGGTTGCAGTGAGCCGAGATGGCACTGCTACACTCCATCCTGGCAACAGAACAAGACTCCATCTTAAACCAACAACAAGACAATACAACCGTTGCTTTATATGCCATCCACTTCAAAAGGGGTTGAGTTCTGCTTCAGGCATGACATGGTAGCTGGTATCAGAATGAACTCTTCCACTGAGAACAACAAGAAAAGGTGGAGTTTTTTTTTTTAAACAGCTGTTTGAAGACATGGAATAACAACCAAGGCACTGAAGAACAACGCCCTGCAGTTTTTGAAAACAAAAGATCACCCCTGCAGTTAGAAATTGAAGGTCACTGTAGATTTCCAGTAGAATCCAGATAGCGGGGACTTCGGGCACCAGGAAGGCCGGCAGGGGACACTGTGGGGCAGAGCCACGGCCGGCCAGGCTGGGAGCTGTATTGCAGGGTGCTCAAATTCTACCAAGGCTCTAAAATATCACAGGTGTAATTAGGGGTGCGTTGTTTAAAAAAATACTCAAGGACGTCAGTATCTTAACAGCCACACCAGGGAACGGTAAGACCCCAAGGGCTGACTTGACTAATGGCACAGTGAAAGCTGCACTGTAGGGACACTGTCACTGTAAGGACAGTAGTAGTGTCAGGGTGAGGTTTGGCTGAGCTGGGACGTCCAAATTTGGGACCAGAGCTGAGCAGCCTTATACAGTAAAAAGAAACACTGAAAACCGCCCCAGAGAACTTCTTCCTCCATTTTCACCCTAGAGCATTGTTTCCCCTTGCCATTCCAGTGTGGAGAATAAATACTAGAGAATATTGACTGGGCCGGGCGCGGTGGCTCATGCCTGTAATCCAGCACTTTGGAAGGCTGAGGTGGGAGCATCAGGAGGTCAAGACATTGAGACCATCCTGGCCAACATGGTGAAACCCCGTCTCTACTAAAAATACAAAAGTTAGCTGGGCGTGGTGGCGGGTGCCCGTAGTCCCAGCTACTTGGGAGGCTGAGGCAGGAGAATTGCTTGAACCCGGGAGGCGGAGGTTGTAGTGAGCCGAGATTGCAGCAGTGCACTCCAGCCTGGCCACAACGCCAGACTCTGCCTCAAAAAAAAAAAAAAAAATCGCATCCCATTGAGTGAATCCTTTCCGTTAATTATCATGCTATTCCTAGATTAACAGATGTTTAGGATTTGGAATTCTGCCTTCCTATGTCAAATACTGTTATATCTGTAGATTTTTCCGTCTTTCAAATCATTTGCTTTGGCTAGATGACCAGAAGGAGAAGAGGAAAGAAAAAATCTTTTTTTTTTTTTTTTCCGAGACAGAGTTTCGCTCTTGTTACCCAGGCTGGAGTGCAATGGCATGATCTTGGCTCCCCGCAACCTCCACCTCCTGGGTTCAGGCAATTCTCCTGCCTCAGCCTCCCGAGTAGCTGGGATTACAGGCACACGCCACCGTGCCCAGCTAAGTTTTTGTATTTTTAGTAGAGACGGGTTTTCGCCATGTTGACCAGGATGGTCTCGATCTCTTGACCTCGTGATCCACCCGCCTCGGCCTCCCAAAGTGCTGGGATTACAGGCTTGAGCCACCGCGCCCGGCAGAAAAAATCTTTGTCTTTATAAAGGTTCCTAATACAGTTTGGCTCTGCGACCCAAATTTTATGGTGAATTGTAATTCCCAATGTCAGGGGAGGGACTGTGAGAGCAGATTTCCTCCACGCTGTTCTCGCGATAGTGAGTTCATTGTCACGAGATCTGATGGTTTAAAAGTGCGTGCCGCTTCTCTCCTCGCTCTTTCTCTCGCCTGTCGCGTGTGAGCATGGGCTTGCTTCACCTTTGCTTTCCACCGTGATTGTACGTTCTGAGGCTTCCTTGTCATGCTTCACATACAGTCTGCAGAGCTGTGAGTCAACTAAACCTCTCTCTCATAAATTACCCAGTCTCAGGTAGTTCTTTATAGTGTGAGAACAGACTAATCCAGTTCCCAAACTGCCTTTCAGGAGGGTTTGCTAGTTTGCACAGACGTGAGCAATTACAAACGGCATTTTCTCCCTTTCTCTCTCCCGCCAGCTTTGATTATTAACCTCTCTTCCTGAATAATAGACTAATTTTTCTTTCATCAGGGCAATCTTTTTATATTGTTAGTGAAGTTTCTTATAAATAGTCCTTTTAATTTTTTTCTGTTTCTAATGTGGTTTTTGAGTTGCACGTGAAAGAAACGCAGGTAAGTGTGGTGTCCATACAACAATGAGAAATGAGTCTTCCATTCCTGGCCCTCATTTCTCCTGGCTTTACCTAGAGGCAACCACTGTTTCTAGTTTACTTTGTTTCTTCTGCTGCTTGTACATTTTACCGGGACTCCTCGATTCCTTGCCCTCTGACTTCCCACTGCTTTTCAGGTTCTCTTTAAAGGGTACCAGTCGACTCCTGCGCCTCATTTGGCCAGAAGCAGCCGACAGCCGCAGCTGCATTGTCAGGCCCCGTGCATCTCTGTTCCCTAATCGGTCCACAGTGGTCCAAATTCTCAATACATGAACAGTTACTGGGGAAGGTGGTGGGGATGGGAGTCAGTGGGGGAAGTGGCCTGGGAGGGAGAGACTGCTGGGTAGATCTCAGCTTCCCGTCCTAACAGGAGATGTGGACCAAAGGCTCAGGCTCTGTGTGTGTGTGTGTGTGTGGGGGGGTGCAGCATTTCTAACCAGGTGTTAGTAGTGGCTGCAAAAGGGCAGTTTTCTGGGTTCTTAGGTGGTCTCTCTTTTTTTTTTTTTTGAGACAGAGTTTCGCTCTTGTTACCCAGGCTGGAGTGCAATGGCGCGATCTCGGCTCACCACAACCTCCGCCTCCTGGGTTCAAGCAATTCTCCTGCCTCAGCCTCCTGAGTAGCTGGGATTACAGGCATGCACCACCATGCCCAGCTAATTTTTTGTATTTTTAGTAGAGACGGGGTTTCACCATGTTGACCAGGATGGTCTCGATCTCTTAACCTCGTGATCCACCCGGCTCAGCCTCCCAAAGTGCTGGGATTACAGGCGTGAGCCACCTGCTCGGCAGGTGGTCTCTTCAAAGAGACCTAAGAGACTAAGAAGCCTGAGAGACTGATGGGTGATGGAAGGCTTCACAGTCCTGATGTAATAGCTGTAGTGGACAGCAGAGGGAGCTGTTGGCCGCTTCTGGCCCAAATGTGGCATGGGAGTAGCTTAGCGGCACCTGTGACCCAGGGCCTTACCCATCAGTGGTGAAGTCCCAAAGAAGACTTTGGACAGAACGAAGGTTTGCCTTCCCAGTGTTGCCCAGGTGATCTGGTGCTCCTGTGTCACCCTTATGTGAATTTCCCTGTTGCAGTATTTGCATTGCAATGAATGGCAGCATTGACTGAGCTGCTATTTTGTGAGAGACCGATCATTCATGCATACCTTTCAAAGGGCAGTCGCTGTGTACCTGCTCTGCACTGGCTTATGCCGGGGTGAGTAAGGCTCAGTCCTGGACTCAACGGGATCAGAAATGTCCACTGAGAACTAAAACAAACAAAACAAAAAACAAAAAACAAAACAAGGGATGGAATTTAAAGCACTAGGAAAGAGGTGCAGATGAAGTGTGACGGGGGTTCCTGATGAGGAGGGCTGTCATTGGCTGGAGCAATCAGGGAAGGATTCATGGAAGAATACGCTTAGAAAGGGCTTTAAAATGGGTCCAATGTTTTAGAACTGTTTAATATGAAATGTTAATCTCCTAGAAGGGTGCATCATTGGTGGAACAAATGGAACATGGGGATGAAATCTTTAATAAATGAAGTGGAGAATGATCGGAGGTGAGGCTGGAAAACACGTTTGGGGCCATATATTTGGGGGACCTTGACTATACCACTCACAGCAGCGGAGAAGCAATAGCTGCTTATAAGCAGGAGATTCTGGGTAAAAAGCAGACGAGTTGGGTTTTATGCCTTCTTGTCGTTTCTGAGAAGATGAGTAATTTTTTAAAATAGCCAGTGAAATTTAGTTCCTATAAAAGGTGTGATCTTTGATCATCAATAAGGACAATCAGCTTCTCCCAGTTGAGAAATCTCTGAAGAGCCATGTCACACATCCCTGGGTACAAATGACTACCTAGTCTACACCCGTGCTTCTCAAACTTGAGTGTGCATCAGAATAACCTGGAGGGCTTGTGAAAACATAGATTGCTGCCCCCACTTCCGGAGTTTCTAGGACAGCCAAGAATTTGATGCCGATGCTGCTGGTCTGTGGACCACACTGAGAACCTCTGGGTTTAAACATCTTACCTGACCTTTCTCAGTATATCCATTAGGTGGCAGCAGAGAGCACCACAGGCACTGCACGGTGGTCAAACCTGGAGAGCCGAGGCAGATACCATGGAGGGCTCCTTCGGTGTATTCAGGGTAGGTCATTTTGGCTGCTAAATGACAGTACAGACCATCCGCAATATGCTCTTCACAATTCACGGATGCGTTGTGTCAGCAGATGATTGGTGATTGGAATCTTGTTCCTTTTCCAGGCTGTCCTCTCCCCCAGCCCCAGTTCAGACACCCTCTGCCAGGCCCCCCAACAAGTCTCTCCTTTACAAAGAGAATAGTTTTGGTTGGGTGCAGTGGCTCACGCCTGTAATCCCAGCACTTTGGGAGGCTGAGGCAGGGGAATCACGAGGTCAAGAGATCGAGATCATCCTGGCTAACATGGTGAAACCCCTTCTCTACCAAAAATACAAAAATTAGCCGGGCGTGCTGGCACGTGCCTGTAGTCCCAGCAATCAAGGAGGCTGAAGCAGGAGAATCACTTGAACCTGGGAGAAGGAGATTGCAGGGAGCTGAGATCCCGCCACTGCACTCCACCGTGGGCAACAGAGTGAGACTCAGTCTCAAAAAAAAAAAAAAAAAAGTTTTAGTAACTTGCAAGGTCACCTGCAGAAGGGTTTCTGTCTGAGTCATGTCATGACTGTAACACTGGCAAGAAACTCTATCACCAGCTGATAGTTTGAGTCAAACTGGGAGATTATGAGCAAATGTTTCCATGAACAGGAGGAAGTGTCCAATCATTGAGAGCAGGTTCACAGCTGTGTACAAGCTCTAGGAGTGGGGGAGGCCCGTGCAGACCTACTTTCTTCAAGAAGGAAAGAGAAAAGAAACACGTTTTGAGTTTGGGTGTTTAGGAGGTTGGGAAGGCTATGTTTTAGGATTTTGTTTTTTGGGGGGTTTGGTTTGTTGATTTTTGTTTTTAAGTTCTGAGAGTTATTTTCTAGTAACCCACTATGTACTGCTAGATTTTGGACTAAAACTTTCTATGTGTGTGAGTGTTGCGGGGGTCGGGGGGGGGGCGTGTATGGGGGAGAGGAAGGAGCAGAGTCAAAAATCCCTGAGCAAATGATAGGATGGATTAGTGCTTGAAACGGGAAATGGGTCCAGAGCTCAGGGGTTAGCTGTGGCGAAGTGGGGTCCTCTTGACATCCTCTACCCAGATCTCACAGCACACTTCCCACTGTGTCTCAGCAGAGACCAGCCCTGGCCAGCCCTGGTACTGACACTAGCCAGATGCTGCCCTGAGTGAGATGGCGTCCTGCCATGCCCGCTCCATCACCTGGGAGATGCCTTGTCAGCAGCTTCATGGGCCTTTTGTGGGAAGGCACGAAAGTCTGTCCTCACATCCCTGCTTCCCTTGTTACCCAGCCGTGGACGTTCAGCCCCAGCTCTTCCATCTTCCTGATTCATCCCATCCTTTGTTAGCCCTATTTGTGGTTTGTTCCTGTACTCTCTCTCGTAGATTTCTACAGGATTTCAGAATTGGTTGTGATTGTCTCCACGCTGCCTGCTGGGGATGTGTGGCTGTGACCCAGTCTCCCCACTTTCCTCATTGTGGGTGGCTCTATATTCAAAAAGGCTCTTATGTCCCTTCAAAGTTCTTTCTTCTCCAGGCTAACATCCTTTTCTTCAAGTCCATTTTTATCATTGGTTCTGAGTTAACTCTTAACCCCTCCCCCTCCCTCTAGTCCCTCCTGGTCACTCCCTGCTTTGCTCTGAAAGGGAAGGGTACCAGTGGGAGCAGGACCTTCTGGCTGCCCCCATGCATGTCCACGCCTCCCTCAAGAGTTTGAAATTGTGATGCGTTTGTCTCTTCACACTAGGGAGGGAGTCCCTTGAGGGGAGAGAACCATGCCTTTCTCCCTCCGGATCTCCTGTACTCAGCACAGCCCCTGTCAGACAGCAGGCATTTCAAATTAAACAGAACATGATAATTGCATTTATAAATGCAAGGCAAAACTAGACTGTGTTATCAGGTTTGGCAACACTCATTTGGTTCAGTCTTGCTGCACATATATGCAATCAAAACATTTTAAATGGGGCCAGGCGCGGTGGCTCACACCTGTAATCCTAGCACTTTGGGAGGCCGAGGTGGGTGCATCACGAGGTCAAGAGATCGAGACCATCCTGGTCAACAAGATGAAACCCCGTCTCTACTAAAAATACAAAAAATTAGCTGGGCACGGTGGTGCGTGCCTGTAATCCCAGCTACTCGGGAGGCTGAAGCAGGAGAATTGCCTGAACCCAGGAGGCGGAGGTTGCTGTGAGCCGAGATTGCACCATTGCACTTCAGCCTGGGTAACAAGAGCGAAACTCCGTCTAAAAAACAAAAAACAAACATTTTAAATGGGCTGTGCTTAAGTGTGGTCCCCCTCTCTTGTACTTCTTCAGCAGGTTTTAAAAATACTGCATCTCCAGATCTTTTCCTTCTATGTCATCCCCTCAACCTCTCAAGAAGTTTCAACTTGAGCTGCTGACCCCTTATGAAAGTGCGCAGGGACACAGCCTAGAGAATGATCAGCTACCCCCACTGCCTGTCAGTGGTGCAGTGAGCATGGCATACCTGCTTGGGATTTGACCATTAGGTCTGCCGATTACCAAAAGGATATTCGTGCTTTAGTGTAAAGGTTTAGCCTAAAGGTCACCTCCCCCGGGACGCTTCAGATCCAAACTGCGCCCTCCCCCGGGCTTCTGTGGTTCAAATCCAAACTGTGCCCTCCCCTGGGCTTCTGTGGTTCAAATCCAAACTGCGCCCTCCCCTGGGCTTCTGTGCTTCAAATCCAAACTGCGCCCTCCCTTGGGCTAATGTGGTTCAAATCCAAACTGCGCCGCCCCGCCCCAGGCTTCTGTGGTTCAAATCCAAACTGCGCCCCCTCCCCCGGGCTTCTGTGGTTCAAATCCAAACTGCGCCGCCCCGCCCCGGGCTTCTGTGGTTCAAATCCAAACTGCGCCCTCCCCTGGGCTTCTGTGGTTCAAATCCAAACTGCGCCCTCCCCTGGGCTTCTGTGGTTCAAATCCAAACTGCGCCCTCCCCT
>CM052655.1:1130981-1160020 GCA_028533165.1 Leontopithecus rosalia
TAGCTATTTTTCCTACGTCATTAGGTGGTGAGCTTCTCCAGGACAAAGTCCGTGTCTCATTATTCATCTTTGTTTGTAGCAGGTGCCTGACAAATACTGATAGAATTAAAATAACTTTTGTCTGTCTCACATTTTGATAAATGAGCATGACTATATTTACCTGAAGTTTTATGATTTCATACACGGACGGCGTATTTCCTCTTGGGTTCTTCGCTTTCTAGACAGGATAGATGTAATGATTTTAGTTTCATGTCATAGGGCAACCCTCCACCTGGAAGAATTGAAGGGGTTTCTGGTTAATTTGTGGATTGTTGAGAACCAATCCACCTTGTTCTGGTTGAAAGGTGACAAATCTGGGTAACTTCAATCAACAAAGGGCAGAGAGTCAACTATGCTTTCTGCCAATGATTACTTTTGTTATATGCTTGAGATCAGATACTAGTTATCTGTGACCCAGTTAATATAGAGAGCATTTTCTAATATTTTCAAGCATTACTTTAATGCTTTTTCATACCTGTTTTGAACATAAATCTTTTAAACTCATTATGTATTATTCTATAATGTATGGAAAAGTCATACTTTACCTCATTCTTATAGGCAAAATTATCTTTGGTATTCGGGACTTTTTTTTTTAAAGAATAGTATCCTCAAATTGAAAGTATTGTGTCAAATAATATGAATGCTTTTTTGATTCCGTTGGATTTTTAATTAATTTTTATACTTATGTAATTAATACTGTTAAAAAAATAGCTAAGCAATTAATAATAAAGTCCCCATTTCACTATTTAGCTCTAACTGCTATAAATATTTTTATGTTTGTTTGTGTAGGCTTTTTTCTCTACATGAATGTTTATTTCACAAAATGTGAAATCTTTGTTCATACTATTCCATAGCCTATTTTTCAAATTATTGTGAATTTTTTCAGGTATAAAAAGATATTTTCTCTAAAACATATATTTTTTCAACTCAGTTTTAACAATTGCATTGCATTTCCTGGAATAATAATACTAATAGTTAACATTTATTTTGTAATTTTTATGTGCTAAGCAATATTCTGTTTGCCTTATATACCTAAGGTCATTTAATCATCACAGTAACCCTGTGAGATAGGTACTTTTACTCTAGTTTACCAAAAAAAAATCATGCATAGAAATATTAAATCACTTGCCTAGTTATGGGTACACCGTTAATATGCATGAACCAGGAGGTCACTGGGGAACGTTTTACTTGTTTCTTTATTGTTTGCCACCCTAAGAGATGTTGCTATTCATTCTTGAAACAAATTATTCATTCAGCTCCCACTCTCTGCTGGGTGTTTTGCTAGAAGCTTTGTATATAAGGGAGAAACTGTTGCAGAAAGTACGCTTGGGAAAGAGACCTTTTGAAAGGATCCTGGCATGAGACAGTGTTTTCTCTCTTCTGTTTGCTCCAATCGTGGAGGGGAACTCCATACTGCAGCAGCACCTGGCTAGATGTGGTTTTGTCTCTTCCATCAGCAGCGATATCTCCCGCCCCACTTCCTTGCTCCCTCAGGAAGGCCCCCTCCTGCTCTGCACACCTGCCAGGGTGAGCCTTGTGGAGCTGACCTTCTTTCTTCCTGAGTCAGACAAAGCCAGAGGTGTAACGTCAGGGGCTGGCCCTGTTCCTCTGATTCTGTTCTGTGTTTTAAGCAGAGTTTTCACTTACAATGAAAATGCCTAGGAGTGTTCATCGCTAGTTATTAAAGAAAAATGGAATTGGTTACTGTACAGTGTAATAGTCCCCAGGTTGCTCCACCCTTTCTTGCAGGCTGTTTACTCATGTATTTTTAGGATACTGGGGAAGGCTGAGAGATCTCTGGGCAATAGGTAGGAAGGAAAAAACAGTCTGTGAGTTTTCATATTTTTCTTTTAGTAAAGCTTCTGGCCAGGCACGGTGGCTCATGCCTATAATCCCAGCATGTTGGGAGGTCTAGGTGGGTGGATCACTTGAGGTCAGGAGTTCGAGACCAGCCTGATCAACATGGAGAAACCCTATCTCTTCTAGAAATATAAAAATTATCCGGGCATGGTGCTGTGTGCTTGTAATCCCAGCTACTAAGGAGGCTGAGGCAGGAGAATTGTTTGAACTGAGAAGGCAGAGGTTGCAATGAGCTGAGTCTGCGCCTCTGTACTCCAGGCTGGGTGACGGCAAGACTCAATCTCAACAACAATGAAAAAGCTTTATTAAGACAGAATTCACATATCATATTATTCACTCTTTTGAAGTGTAGAATACATTGGCTTTTAATACATTCACTGAGTTGTGCAACCATTACCACTGTTTAATTCAGAACATTTTCATTACCCCAAAGAGAAACCCCAACCCATTGTCGCTTCTCATTCCCCCCAACCCCATTCCCTGGCTCCTGGCAACCACTAATTTGGTGCCATCTTGGCTCACAGCAACCTCCGACTCCCTGGTTCAAGCGATTCTTCAGCCTCAGCCTCCTGAGTAGCTGGGATTACAGGCATGCGCCACCATGCCCAGTTAATTTTTTGTGTTTTCACCATGTTGACCAGGATGGTCTCGAACTCTTGACCTCATGATCCACCCGCTTCAGCCTCCTGAGTAGCTGGGATTACAGGCACGCACCACAACGCCCAGCTCGTTTTACATCATGATCCTCCCACCTCAGCCTGCCAAAGTGCTGGGATTACAGACGTGAGTGACTACATCTGCCCTGTACTTTCTATCTCTATGAATTTGCCTATGAGGGACACTTGATAAAAATGGAATTATACAATATGTGGCCTTTTATGTCTGACTTCTTTCACGTAGTGCAGTGTTTTCAGGGGTCATCTATGTTATGGTGGTGTTCCACTGTGTACGTAGACGGTTATGGTGGTATTCCACTGTGTACGTAGACTGTTGTGGTGGTGTTCCACTGTGTACGTAGACTGTTGTGGTGGTGTTCCACTGTGTACATAGACGGTTATGGTGGTGTTCCACTGTGTACATAGACGGTTATGGTGGTGTTCCTCTGTGTACGTAGACTGTTGTAGTGGTGTTCCACTGCGTACGTAGACTGTTGTGGTGGTGTTCCACTGTGTACGTAGACGATTATGGTGGTGTTCCACTGTGTACGTAGACTACTGTGGTATTCCACTGTGTACTTAGACGGTTATGGTGGTGTTCCACTGTGTACGTAGACTATTGTGGTATTCCATTGTGTACATAGACGGTTGTGGTGGTGTTCCACTGCGTACGTAGACGGTTGTGGTATTCCACTGCGTACGTAGACGGTTGTGGTGGTGTTCCACTGTGTACGTAGACGGTTGTGGTGGTGTTCCACTGTGTACGTAGACTGTTGTGGTGGTGTTCCACTGTGTACATAGACTGTTGTGGTGGTGTTCCACTGTGTACGTAGACTGTTGTGGTGGTGTTCCACTGCGTACATAGACTGTTGTGGTGGTGTTCCACTGCGTACGTAGACCAGCTTTTGTTTCTTCACCCATCAAGTGATGGGTCTTTGTGTTGTTTCCACATCTTAGCTATTACGAAGAAAGCTGCTGGGATCATTTATGTTTTCATTGCAGTTACCATAAAGTCTCGAAAGGCCAGTCACAGCCACAATGCCGAATTTCCTAGTGAAGAGGACGTGTTCTGCACACCTCTGACCCTCTTGGCAGGGACACCAGACCTGCATGTCTTGTGACTGCACGTGTTCTTTACATACGGTCTCTGTTTGGTGACCCGCAGTTTTCCTGCTGATATCTGAGTTTTGCTGGCACTGCTGACCTGTGAGTCTGATGTCTTTGGTGCAGAGCCTCTATCACACTTTTAGCCAGAATCCCATTGCTGTGGACCAATAATAACAATATTCTCTTCGCGTGGGTCCTTACCATTTGCAAAGCACTGTGTTACTTCCTTTTTCTCCAGGGCCTTATGCTCTGCTTTCCAAAGTGTTGGCCTTACTATAGCAAAGTAGCCTCTGCTAACAGATATAATGGACAATAAGATGTTGGCCTTTCCTCAGGAGACTCACTGAGTCCCAATATTTCCCTAGAATAATCTTATACATGAGTCAGTAATGACGAGGATGTCAGGTGCTACATAGAGCAAAATGGCTTGTGAGGTTCTCTCAAATCTGTACTTAGAAGACTCCCTCTCTGTGTGCGGGCCATAAGCTTGGCATTGTTTTAGGAACTCAGCATTGTGTCCGAGCCAGCTTTTTGTACATCTTTCTTCTTACACAAAGACCATGTGTGAAAAAGCTAAGATTGGTGGCAGGTTTTCAAGAAATTTTTGTGTTGTGTATGCTAGTTTGTTTTCCTAAAGAGTAAACATGCAGTAATTAAAAGTTTTTAAAAGAAGAAAAAGATTGATGGTAGGCCCAGGATTTAGCGGGCTCTGGGGTTACAGCTCTTCCTCAGGGGCGGTTGCTGTTTTTGAATGTTCTTTCTTGTCTGTAAACCAGTTCTCTATGCCTGAGAGAACATTCTCTACAGCCACGGCTCCTTAGAAAGGACAGCTTTTGCACAAGACTCTTGTCAAGTGTTTTTAATCATCTGTAAATCACACACAACTGTTTCCCCTTGATGTTAGCATCAGTGTGTATGCCAGTTTCCTCTGAAAATGCCAAGCAGGACCGCTCCTTAGAGAAACCATATTCCTACCTCTCTGCATCACCAAAGTTTAGAAATTCCCAAGCAGTCTTTGTGTTAATGTATAATTGTGTGTCAGCTCATCCTGGAAAAAAAAAAAGATACTAGATTCTATGCATGAACCCCCTTCACAACTCAACTCCCAGGATCGCTGTGTGGAAGTCTGAGCAGTTCAGAATCCTGGTTCACGAAGGCTTTCTGTCAGGCTAAGGACTGGGTATTTCTTGTTTAAATTCAAATTTATTTTCCAATTCCAGTGCAAATATACACTCGCAGTACGACCCTATGCCGCTTTCTGCTACAGTCCATCTGCCCCTTTTCTGGCCTGTGTTATATCACTCAGAGCATTCTGATATTCCATTGAACAACCAGCCTGGTAAATAAAGCAGTTCAAATACCCGGGAACGACGGGCTGCCGTATTACCATTGCTCCGTTTCCCGGCGGTAGTTATTCATCAGAGATGAATGGCTTCTGTGTGATTTCAGAGATCATCTCAGCTAGTCCCAGGAAGGACTATATCTAAACTAACTGAAACTGTGACTGTCCATTAGTCTTAAAATTTTATGGCTATAGAAAGATGGTATCTTTGACCAAGACTTACTTCCACTATCTAATTTTTATGAATTTTGGAACTTCTGCCCCATTATAATCTGAATATTTTTTGTTGCATTGTCTGTTACTTTGCATGTAATGCAAAAAAAAAAATTCTCTGGTGGCTCAAGCCTGTAATCCCAGCACTTTGGGAGGCCGAGGCGGGTGGATCACGAGGTCAAAAGATTGAGACCATCCAGGTCAACATGGTGAAACCCCGTCTCTACTAAAGATACAAAATATTAGCTGGGCATGGTGGTGCGTGCCCGTAATCCCAGCTACTCGGGAGGCTGAGGCAGGAGAATTGCCTGAACCCAGGAGGCGGAGGTTGCCGTGAGCCGAGATGGCGCCATTGCACTCCAGCCTGGGTAACAAGAGCGAAACTCCGTCTCAAAAAAAAAAACAATTCTCTCTGCATTCCAGATCAGATCTGGTAACTAAGGATAATAGCATTATGTATTGAGCACATAGTATGCGCCAGAAACCGTACATAGTGCTTTACAGGCATTACTTTATTTTATTCTCAAAGCAGCTCTATCAGGTGTGTGTTTTTGTCAGGCTTTTCTAGATGAGGAAGAAAAGGCCTAGAGACTAAGCAGCTCAGCAAGATGGCATAGTTAGACTTCTGGTTAAACAGGGCAGGTTGGCATGCTTGGTTAGTACCGCTTCTTCCTGAAACCCCACGAAAATGACACTGAAGGGATTTCAAGTGATAAAACACCAGTGATAACAAGAGAATAGGAGAGGAAGCAAGAGCAACGACATCTGGGAATCTGGAAGGAGAGGGCAAAATGTCAATTTAACAGACCAGAAAATGGCCCAACCTATGTAGAATCTTTGTTTTTTTTTTTTGACGGAATTTGGCTCTTGTTACCCAGGCTGGAGTGCAATGGCGCGATCTCGGCTCACCACAACCTCCGCCTCCTGGGTTCAGGCAATTCTCCTGCCTCAGCCTCCTGAGTAGCTGGGATTACAGGCACGCGCCACCATGCCCAGCTAATTTTTTGTATTTTTTAGTAGAGACGGGGTTTCACCATGTTGACTAGGATGGTCTCGATCTCTTGACTTCGTGATCCACCCGCCTCGGCCTCCCAAAGTGCTGGGATTACAGGCGTGAGCCACCGCGCCCGGCCTACCTATGTAGAATCTTGAACTAGGCAGAGTCCTCTGAAGATGGACACAGGTGGAGCTAAAAAAGAATTTCTGGAAATTTTGTACATGAAACAGTTCAATGTCCCTAGATCCTCTCCGTTCTCTTAGAGGAAGACATTTTTCTCTGGAGCTGCTGGTTTTGGGCAGCGGCATAGCTACAGCAGGGATTGAGTGAGTCTGTGTGCTGAATGGTGAGATCACTGGCCTCCTCCCCCAGCCCAGCTCCAAGAGCATTGGCAGCCAGGCTGATGTCTTCCAAGCAAGAACCTCGAGGATTCCTCTCCAGGGAAGATGACTGGCAGCTCAGGGCAAAGACCTTAAAAGATGTTGAGGTGACCAGGCATGGTGGCTCAAGCCTGTAACCCGAGTGCTTTGGGAGGCTGAGGCGGGTGGATCACGAGGTCAAGAGATCGAGATCATCCTGGTCAACATGGTGAAACCCCGTGTCTACTAAAAAATACAAAAAGTTAGCTGGGCATGGTGGCACGTGCCTGTAATCCCAGCTACTCAGGAGGCTGAGGCAGGAGAATTGCCTGAACCCAGGAGGCGGAGGTTGCGGTGAGCCGAGATCACGCCATTGCACTCCAGCCTGGGTAACAAGAGTGAAACTCCGTCTCAAAAAAAAAAATGTTGAGGGTTGGGAGTTCCTTGGTGAAATTGCCTAGTGGGTCACCCTCTGCTGAATTCCGTAGTTGATGAATGTCACCCCCACACAAACGGCAGTCCATCAACTGTTGAGTGCCTCACTCTGAAATATAAGGGAAGAGTTAAGGGTCAGCATTTGAGAGAAATCTCTAACATCAAAGACACAGACAAAAACAAAGATAAAGCAAGCAAAAATAAAAAAACAAAAACCACAAGGACCCTTGGAAGAAACAAGCGATCTCAGCAGTGGAGAGAAAGCACTACCGTAGCAACAGCCACAAAGTCCTGTGACGGATTAATCCTCAGAGATCGTATGCACAGGCGCAGGAGGGCAGCATAAGGCAGCGCTCTGAGAAATGAAGCGATTCTTGAAACTTCAAAGTTGAGAGCAGGAAGAAAAATTAAATGTAATGGTTAGAAAATGAGGTTAATTAAAGTAATCATCCAGAAAGCTGAGTAATAACATAAATGAGATGAAAAACAAGAGAGGAAACAATAAAATTCAAGGGTCAGCCCAAGGAGTTGCTAGACAGGGAACAGGGAATATGGGAGTGAGAAGGACTCAGTTCAAGAAATTTCTCCGTTTCTGGAAGACGTGAATGCGTAGATGTAAAAGGTCCGCAGAGTGCCAAGCCTAGGGCATGAAAAACATCCACAACAATGCGTGTGTGCAGCCCCCCTTTGCCCCTGGGAAATGTGTCCCAGGACCCCCAGTGGTCCCATGACCTGAAATCTCGGAAAGTACCTGCCGCAGTTTGGAGGTTTGACCACTCGAAATCTCACGTTAAAATTTGATCCCCAGTGCTGGCGGTAGGGCCTGTGGGAGATGTTTGGGCCATGGGGACGGATCATCCATGTGTAGATTCATTCCCCTCCTTGGGGGTGAGTGAGTTCTTACTCTGTGAGTTCCTAATAGAGCTGGTTGTGAGGAAGAGCCTGGTACGTCTCCTCCTCTCTCTTGCTTCCTCTCTCTGTGTGATCTCAGCACACGCTTGATCCCCTTCACCTTCCATTATGAGTGGAAGCAGCCTGAGGCCCTCACCAGAAGCAGATGCTGGTGCCAAGCTTGTGCAGCCTCAAGAATCATGAACCAAATAAGCCGATTTTATTTATAAATTACCCAATCTCAGGTATTACTTTCTGGCAGCACAAAATGGACCAAGAGAATATAAAAACCTCCATATACAATATTTTTTCCTATACATACAAACCTATGATCAAGTTTAATTTATAAAGCAGACACAGTAAGAGACCAACAACAAGTAGAATGGGTCTGACCGTGTACCAGGATCACTGCTCTTGTGCGTTGGGGCCGTTACTAAGTAAAATAAGAGAGTTCCTTGAACACCAGCACTGAGATACTGTGGTCGTTAAATTGATAATGGAGATGGCTACTGGGTGACTAACGAGCAGGGAGCATACAGAGCTGGACAAAAGCATGACCCATGTCCTGGGCCGGGCGGAGTGGGACAGTTCAGGATTTCATCATGCTTCTGAGAATGGCGTGCAATTTAAAACTTGTGAGTTGTTTATTTCTGGAATTTTTCACTTATTATTTTTGAGCTGTGGTTGACCATAGGTAACAGAAATGGTGGCTAAGGGGGACTCCTCTAGTTGTGAAACTTCAGACCGCTAGAGACAAAGAAAAGACCCGAAAATCCCCAGGGGGAGGCAAGGAGAGATCAGGATTCGGGCTGGTATCAGACTCCTCAAGAAAAGCAACATTAGATGCTAAAAATCCATGCAGCGATGCCTTCCAAACTCTGAGAGAGCATTACTTCTCTGTCCCAAGAATCCTGTACACGTCCAAACGATCAATCAGGACAGTTTCAGAAATGCAGTGTCTTGAAATCCTTAATTCCTGTTTACCCTCTGGTATATTCCTCCAAAATGAGGGAATTATCCGAAAAAAGAACAGCATGAGATCAAGGAAGCAGGTGACCCATCCCAGGAGACGATGCCCAGAGGACCCCCAGGATGATGGCACCATGGGGCTGACTGGAGACCCATCAGTCCAGGCTGGAGCAGGAGTTTAGAGAGCTCTTCCAGGAAGTTGGGGTGGAGGCTGTCCCAGAAAAAAAAAATGCTGTTGACATATGACCAGATGAGTTTGCTCATGTGACAAACGGTCACTTTTGAAAGAAAGCTAGTGATAAGTTAGTAGCAAGTATTAAGACATAAAAAGCTGAATAAATGGAGAAAGGTGATAGTTGGTAGCTTCAGGAACAACGAAAAGCTGTATGAGAGAGAAAATACGATTATAAAATGGACTTCATGGCCTGCGACTGATAATCACGTGCTCACAGGGTATAAGCACTGAATTTTGATTTAACCTAAATTATGGTATAGCTGTATTTGAAGAAACGGGGGGTAAAGGAGAGGGAGATCGAAGAGACGGAATCCTCAGTTTCCGTATGGAGAGTCACTAGACAGGATCTAAAATTTAAACAAAATCTAGGCATGGCCGTGTAAGTGTGTAGCTGAAATACATGGTGAATAAATACCAGCAGAAATAGCTAAAAGAGTTAAAAGAGGTCCTCGTGATCCACCCGCCTTGGCCTCCCAAAGTGCTGGGATTACAGGCTTGAGCCACCGGGTCAACATGGTGAAACCCCGTCTCTACTAAAAAAATACAAAAAATTGGCTGGGCATGGTGGTGCACGCCTGTAATCCCAGCTACTCAGGAGGCTGAGGCAGGAGAATTGCCTGAACCCAGGAGGTGGAGGTTGCGGTGAGCCGAGATTGCGCCATTGCACTCCAGCCTGGGTAACAAGAGCAAAACTCCGTCTCAAAAGAAAAAAAAAAGAGTTAAAAGAGGTGACGACTACACAGTGGGAATCAAGGGCAAGAAGGTGCTAATTTTCATTAGAAACTTATAGAACCGCCGGCTTTTAAGACCACGTGTATGTAGGATTTTGTCTCCTTCTTATTCAATGTTAACAGGTAATCATTGTAGAATCAGCATTTGAACCCAATTCTGGTCTGAACCCAAACCTTATTCCAGTATCTCAATTTTGCCTCTCAGAATAATTGCTTAATGTTTATTTACCTTTAGATTTTAATTTTTTTGGTCAATTTCTTATGTGTGCAGTTGACTCAACACTCTACAAGCTCCTCATGACTGTGGTCCGTTGCTGACCATTGTATTCCCAGTGCCCAGCGGAGGATCTGGAAACAGCTAGGCTCTCAAAAAACGTTTATTTCTTGTTAGGTCCGTTTTCTGAGTCTCTAAATTTAAATCTTTGAATATCCACAACCCTCCTAAATGCTGTTTCTGGGCCAGGTGCGGTGGCTCACACCTGTAACCTCGGCACTTTGGGAGGGCAAGGGAGGCAGATCGCTTGAGCGTGGGAGTTTGAGGCCAGCCTGGGCAGCGTGGTGAAACCCCGTGTCTGCAAAAATTACAAATATTGGTCAGGCGTGGTGGTGTGTGTCTGTAGTCTCAGCTACATTGGAGGCTGAGGCAGGAGGATCACCTGAGCCTGGGGAGATCGAGGCTGCAGTGAGTCATGATTGAGCCACTGCACTGCTGCCTGGGCAACAGAGTGAGATCCCATCTCAAAAGAAACAAACAAAAAACAGAACAAAAAAAACCTGTTTCTGTGCTGCACTCAGACGTAGACACTGTAATATATGCATATGCAGAAGTGAACTGTAGTTGCACGATCCCCTTAGAGCATTCAGGATCTGAATGATGGGAGCTCGCTGCTTAAGCCCTTTTAATTTCCCCGAAAAAGGAGCCATTCCACGCAGGCTGCAATTCCCTTGCTGGCTGGCTCCCCTTGGTGAGGTTCTGCTGCAGCCAGTCTGGTCTAAAATTGAATTAGACTACATGTTAAATTGCTTTAACTAACTGACTGAAGGGTCTTGTTCTTCCTCCCTTCAATTAACACATGTTGAGCACCTACTGCTTAGTAGGTACGAGGAAGGAGATGTGTGGGAAGACACCTGAGAAAATAAAAGATTAATGTTCTCCTTACCCACAACTAAGTGAGGAAGCTGGCCATGTAATCAGCTTTCCGGTGAGAGTGAGGACAGAAAGAAATGGGAGCTTACCAGCTAAGCCTGGGGTGCCTTAAGCGGGGTGGGGTTGCCAAAGGAACTTGTGTTTCAACTGGAGATCAGAGAAAGCTTGATGGGCAGCCTGGGGCTCACAGGAAGAGGGTCAGGACTGTGAATGTGGGGTAGACAGGATGGAGGTCCACGGGGTCCTGAGGTCCTTGATGGCAGGACTTCAATTAACTTGCAGTGCACCTTAACAAAATCCTCAGAAATGCCAATGGAATGTGGGGTCAGACTGGAGTGGCCGTACTGTCATCCAGAAGAGAATGCAGACATAAGGCTGCAGGCTTCTGCTCAACTAGCTCACTCCCGCGAGGCCCAAGCGGCTGCCATCATCCGAAACTCAGTGGGACGACCTTAAGTGGCAGAAGGAGCTTGTTCTGTGGTGGTAGGGTTGTGTCACAGAGCCCACGGGCAGGGTGTTTGAATCAGGGATGGAGCACTGAGAGATCCTGCAAGTTCTTTCTCCTCACTGGTTCCCCTGCCTGTCAGGTTCTTCCTCGGAATCCCAGTCTACATGGTAGAAAACAGCCGCCGAGTTTGCATCCAAATAGAGCAGCTAGACAGGAACGTGGGGAAGGAATAAGACACGCCTATTTTGAGTACCAAGTTCTGGAAGGTCAGAGGCGAGGTCCTAGTGGGAAGCTTATGCTCCTTATGGAGCCAGAACTCGTCTAATTGAGTTGGAGTTTCTAAAACCCCGTCTCTGCTAAAAATACAAAAGCCGAGTATGATGGGATATGCCTGTAGTCCCAGCTACTTAGGAGGCTCAGGCAGGAGAATCACCCGATCCCAGGAAGGTCGAGTATGCTGTGAGCTGTGATTGAGCCACCGTGCTCTAGCCTGGGGGCAGAGTGAGTGGCCCTGATGTCTTCCTGGAGCCAGTTTATCTCGTGCTGACGTTCCTGTGAACTCCGGGCCACATCGATAGGCCCTTCCACCGTGGGTGGGTGGCTGGGCTGGCTGGCCTTGAAGGGTGTCTTCAGAGAAGCCATTAACTTGTGTTGGAACAGAAATAGGTCTTGTATAGCAGCAGGGACAGAACTGACTTGGAGGTCTGAACAGGGTCCCAGTTCCCCCTTGAGGTGTCCCAATCCCAGTTTCTCTTCTTAGCTTTGCAGCCTCTAACCCCCTGCAGCTACTGAGCACTCACATTGTCAGTCCACATTGCAGTGACCTGTGAGTGTAAATTACACAATGAATTCTGAAGATTTAGTACAAGCAAATGCAAAATATCTCATTACTATGTTAATAATAATATTAACGTTAAAGGATAACGTTTCAATACGTTGGGTAAATATATGAGTAAAATTAATTTTACCTGCTTCCCTTTACTGTCAGTAAATATGGCTGTTAGGAAATTAAAATAACACGAATGGCTCACTTTCTTTACGGGTTATGACCTCTAGACTCGACACCTAATGGATTGCCTTTATTGAAAAGAGCAAAATCACACCGGCTTGGCCCCACTTTGGAGAGTTGGGGAAAGATGTGTGTGAAATCTCAATGCCTTAGCCTCTGTTTCGTGTTAATTATGACGTTGCCCTTCAGGGACCCACATCCCCGCCCAGCGCTCAGCTGCCCGACCCTCTGCGCCACCTGCTGGCCGTGGGAGAAAAGACGAGGACAGTGATTCCTGACGCGAGGCTCTGTGTACGCTTTGGGTCTGGTGATGTTCTCATGGGGACCTGCCATTTTCAGGCCATTCCACTCCTCTGAAAAGCTTGACAAAAAGAAAACACAGCTTCCCAAGCACTATTGGCTTGGCCGATGGGGCCATTGCTTCTTGGCTTGGGACCGGTAGCACCCACCACGCAAGGTTGGTGGTCTCATCTCATTAGAAGCTCTAGTTGGCAATTGTTAGTCTTCTTGATTAATAGCAATGTTGAAAACAAATTAATTACTCATTAAAATGTAACTGAATAGACAAAACTTTCCAAATCTGTTCTTTTTTTTTTTTTTTTTGAGACAGAATCTCACTCTGTCACCAGGCGCCAGGCTGGAGTGCAGTGGTGCAATCTCGGCTCATGGCAACCTCTGCCTCCCCTATTCAAGCGATTCTCCTGCCTCGGCCTCCCACGTAGCTGGGATTACAGGTGCGCGCCACCACGCCCAGCTAGTTTTTATATTTTTTAGTAGAGACGTGATTTCACCATGTTGGCCAGGGTAGTTTTGATCTCTTGACCTCGTCATCTGCCCGCCTCATCCTCCCAAAGTGCTGGGATTACAGGCGTGAGCCACTGCGCCTGGCCCCAAATGTGCTATTCTTAGCGAGTGTGATCGAAAGATGCCCTTGGTGATGGAGGGTTTGGGACCCACTGACAGAAGCAATCGTATTCATCAGGCTCCTGGTTCTTGTGTGTTGTGTATCCACGTTTGGTTGGTAGGTGATGGAGTTCCCCTTAACTTTCCTTCAGGGATGTATCCTTGACATTTACATACCCCTGAAATTCATAGAATTTTGAGATTTTGAAGACTTCCATCATGTCGCCATTTAGGATGATGAGCGACCTATCATGGTTTGTCACAGCCCTGTGACCAAACCCCACCCTCTTTGTCCAACCCCGTTTCTTCCACACCTTGGCAGGCACCTTACTTCAAACTGTCCCATCTCTGAGAAATCACAGTCAGAGTGGGAAGCACTAATTCCTCAGCTTATGTGCAGCCCTGCAAGCCACTGCCCCACTCACAGAACCAGTTCTTCACCCTCCCTGAGACCACAGGTGCCTGGGTCCCTCCCGGCGCATGAACATGTCACTCTCCCTGACCCCCACTCAAGCCTCTGGCTCCGGCTCTTACACTTAGGGAGGCAACATTGACTTTATGAGAGGCCCCACCTCGCTGGAAAGGCTACGATAGAATATACACATATATCTGTACAGACATTTGTAACGTGACATAATGAGGCAGTGTGGGGAAAGTTTTCCGTAGCAGCTGTTAACTCTTGTTGGTTGTTACTGACTTGTTTTTTCTCCGGCTCTTTCTCTTCAACCATTCACACTGCTCAGAGAAAGCCAGAAAATCAGACTGATGGGCTCCACCACGAAGTCATGATACTTGCTCCCTGCTGGACTCCCCATGACCTGGCAATCACTGTGTGTGCGCACGTGTGTGTGTGTAAAAGTTTTATTTATAAGTATCTGTATCGCTGTGTCTTTTTTTGGTAACAGCTTTATTGAGCTCTAATTCACATACCATACAATTCACCCATTTAAAATGTACAAACCAATGGTTTTTAGAAATTTTCGGAATTGTGCAACCGTTACCACAATCAGTTTTAGATCGTGAATATGTACTCATGATTCTAAGAAGAAATTTCATACTCTTTAAGAGTCTCTCCAGACCTGGGCAGCCACTAATATACTTTTCTTTGCTCTTTGGAGATGCCTGTTACAGATGGTTTATGCAAGTGAAAGCATGCAATAGATTGTATTTCGTGACTGGCTTTTCTTAGCATGTTTTCAAGGTTCGCCCATGTTGTAGAATGTGTCAGTATTTCGTTTCATAACTAAATGGGCGTTTTGTGAGTATATTACATGTTGCTTATTCATTGATTAGTCAGTGGGCGTTTGGGTTGTGTCTTCTTTTAGACATTATGGATAATGCTGCTGTGCACATGTGTGTACACATTTCTGAGGTCCTGTGTTTTTATTTCCTTTGGATACATACCTGGGAGTAAAATTGCTGGTCCTATGTTAAGTCTACATGTAACCATTTGAGGAACTGCCACACTGTTTTCCAAAGTGGTCGGAGTGTTTTATATTCCCACCAGCACAAAGGAAGGTTCTTCCTCCTCCCTGATTTCTCCCTATCTCGCCAACACTTGTTATTGTCTCTCTGATACAGCCGCTCGTGTATGTGAAGTAGCGTTTCATTGTAGTTCTGATTTGCATATCCCTGATGACCAGTAATGTTGATCAGCCTGGCACTCATTTCATCCATCATTTCCTTATCATCTCTTGGATTCTTGTTGGGGTTGTTACAAACTTGTTTCAGACTTCAGAAGGTTCCAATCCCTCCCATCCTCTCACCTCCAGAAACTACATCTCCTCTGCTATTCTGAAACATCTTTGTGTATTCATTCATTCTTCAACAAATATGTATGGAGCCTTTGGTGCTTGATGCCTGGGTTACTAACTGGATAGACCATGCTCTTTGCCTTCACCCCTTATTCATTCACAGTGTGGTGATACCACGTACAGTCTTGTCTCATGGGACTCTTCTGCTTAAAATGCCTCAGTGGCTTCCCAGCACTTTCGGGATAAAATGTAATGGCAAAATAACTGTGAGTGTGGGGCTAGCCCGACCCCATCCCTGCCATTCTCTGCCTCACATTCTCTTCTACACTCAGGTCTGCAAACACATAGTTCTTTCATATAACCCTACGCCTCTTCCCCACGGGCCCGCCTCTGCCTCCGCCCCCCGCCGGCCCCCACTCCCAGCTGTAAGCTTCTCCAGGGCAGAGGGTGATTCTTAGGCATCCTGGTATTTCCTACAGCCCGGGGACAATGCTGCGCACATCAAAAGTACTCTATAACTGGATGCCCATTGAGTTAGTAAATGAAGTAAATGAATGAAGGAAGGAAGAGATGCGAATCTGCCAGTGAGTGCAACTTATTTCCCTGACTGCTTCTCCCCTTCCCCTTCCTGAAAAAGAATAATCAGATCTTCCCTCATAGGCCAGTGAGAAAGGCTCCAGCTCTTCAGTTGGCTGAAGTTAGGGTCTATCCTGGTACACGTTTCAGACTGTTCAAACAGAATGACATGCCAAGCCAGCCGAACCGAGGGGTTTGATCTTAGTCGAGTATTTAGGACAAATGCTGCCACTCTAAGAAGTTTTCACTCATGGCATGTATGTATCTATTTGACGATCTTCAGAAAAATATCATAACATTGTAATATAAAATGACCTCATTCTGAATATATTGTGGAGGCTTCATTGTGATTTTCGAGGAAGCCTGAAGAGTTAGAAGGGCCCGGTCACAAGGTGTTTTCCCCTTTCACCGTCATGTAGGCAGGACAAAGGTCTCTCTCCACTCCCAACAGGAAGATGTTTCTCTTCTGATAGTTGTGTTGAGGAAGGGAATGGAGGAAGCGGAAGTGGGCTTCCAGTGGGGTATCCGGCCCCATAGTAGACAGGATGCAGGCTCCCGGGCTCCCTAGCCCCTCGAATGCAGGCTGCCTTCTATTTCCAGAAGTCTATGTGGTGGCCCATATGGTAGAACAGTGATAAATGCATTGTCCTGAAATCTAAATGGGAGAGGGAGGAAATGCCTGGCATCTGTGATATGTCTGTCTGTGTATTCACTGAGAACGTTGTTTGGGGAGTATAATAAACACCGTGGAGAGAGAGTGTTCAGAGATCTTGGTGAAGATAGTGTCTGAAGAGGGGCGAAGACGAGGACAGCGTCCTACAACCGGACGTGGGCTCGTGGCCAGGACTGATCCTGCCCTCAGGTCTTCCCCACAACTTCCCTCCCACCCACATTCAGATCTTTCCAGCTGTCCATTGTCAGGTGATCACACCCCCAGCCTATACTCCCCCCGGGGATTGGCCTCATTTCTCCCCCTGCCCCTACACTGCTAAGGACCCAGGGCTCCCCCAGGATGGCCATTCATGGTCATAGCTACCCACAGCTTCTTCCTCCCTGACTCCTCCTCCCCTTCCAGATTTTCCCTAATAGGCCAGTGAGAAAAGGCTACAGGAGACAGCCTCTCTGCTCCTCTTCTTAATTAAGTACTTAATGTGCCAGGTGTCTAACTTACACCATTCATTTAATTCTAACCATCCTAAAAGACTGTAAAAATGGGCCGGGTGCAGTGGCTCAAGCCTGTAATCCCAGCACTTTGGGAGGCCGAGGCAGGTGGATCACGAGGTCAAGAGATCGAGACCATCCTGGTCAACATGGCGAAACCCCATCTCTACTAAAAATACAAAAAATTAGCTGGGCATGGTGGTGCGTGCCTTTAATCCCAGCTACTCAGGAGGCTGAGGCAGGAGAATTGCCTGAACCCTGGAGGTGGAGGTTGCAGTGAGCTGAGATCGCACCATTGCACTCCATCCTGGGTAACAAGAGCGAAACTCCGTCTCAAAAAAAAAAGAAAGAAAGAAAGAAAGACTGTGAAAATGACAATTTCCCCTATGTTACAGATTGAGAAACTGAGGCTCAGCAAAGGAAATTGATGACTCTCATAATGAGTAGCCATGGGACTTGAGGTCTGATGCAGAGACCTCACCCCTATTCGGTATATTCTGTGTCCTTCTTGCTGCTCTCCAGATGTAGAAGTCTGGTGCAACAGACATGCATAAGGCAGTCCTATCCGTGAGGACTTCCTGGTTACGCAAAAATAAGTGAAACGCTAGGAGAGGCACAACAGCAGTGATGCGAGGAAAAAGCAGCTGGGCATGGTGGAGGCAGGAGACTAGCAAAGACACTGCAATGGATGCTGCTGCATGCCACACACACCCCCTCTCCCAGCCACAGGGAGTGATAGAGGATGCTGGTGGTCCGCAGGAATTGCCCTTGAGTGGAGTAAGCTGCCTCCCCAATCTTAGGTCCCTTATCCAGGGCGAGCCTGACTGGTTGATAGGTACGTACAAAGGCTTAGCTCCCCTCCCTGCATTGAAGAAACTCTGAAGAGCCATCCGGCTCCAGAGCTCCCTGTGGGACTGGCCAAGGCCTCTGGTATGGCTGCATCGCAGTGCAGCTCCTTCCTCTACCGGTACTGCCCTCCTCACACCAGGACAGGGAGTCTCCCAGGAGTACTCCCCAAATGCCCTTCTGTACGCAGGTCTCCACCGCAGAGTCTGTGTTCCAGGGAATGTGAGCTAAGACAGGCATGGTGGAAAGTCGCAATTGTCCCAGTTGCTGGGGGGTAGGATGTAGGCTGGGTCCAGGTGGCTCCTCCTGTCTTTTGATCTGAACATCCAATATGGAGCCTTTATCTAGTTTTCTAGGGAGCCTAACCTGCACCTCTGCCCCGTGGCAGAAGCTTGACCTGTAATAAGAGTAAACTGCTTAAGATTTGGAGGAAATAACTGTCAATACATTGGCAACGAAGAAATGTTTGAGAATCTGTTTAGCAATGCTTTGGGAATGTCAAAGGTAAAAGGTAGCCTTGGAGAGCATCTGCTCCAAAGGCCCTCAGTTATCACGGGGGAATGTAAAGCCCCACAGAGGTGGAGTGACTTCAGGTCAGCACAGCTATGCCAGAGCCCAGGCTCCCTGCATCTGATGCTGTTTCCACTACTTCTTGGTAGGTCTGTAGGTCATACCCGCTGGGAACAGTAACCCTAAGCCCCGGATGGTCTTATCCATCTTTGTTCTCCTGCAGTGGCTTGTCTCTAGGCACGCAAATCTGCTCTTGAAGAGGCTGCCACGCAGCTGCCCCAAAAGGCTCCAGCAACTCTCCTTGAGGCCCCACACCCAGTGAGCTAGCGCCTGGCGCCGGGCATGTTAAAGTTCAGTGTTGTTCCAGAATCCTCTGCGTCCTCTGTCTCCGCACCAGATCAGGCCCAGCTGCTTCCCTCCAATTGAGATGATGATAAACATAGAAGCCACAGAAATCGCTATCAGTGCAGCACACCTGCTTCCTGCACCTATTCAGAGTTAACGCGGGCACGGGCTGGGGAAGATCACTTTTCCTAATGCCACTCCTGGATTACTTGGGCCCCTCCTTTCCTGAATAGAGGGTCACCAGGTAAGCCGATGTTCAGTTGAGACATTTGGTATGACAGTGACAGTCCTTAGCCTCAGTACTTCCATCTCTGATAAGTGGGTGACTCCAGACCCATCCCTCTGCTGGAGGCTGCACTGCTCCACTTTGGCCATGAGGTCAGAAATGGAGACTTTGTCCTTCCATATGGCTCTGTAGCTTGACAATTATTAACCCAGCGAATCACTCTTCATGTGAATGAACTTCTCCTTCCAGATAAGGCACATTCCCGAAAGGCTGCTTTAGATCGGTGTCTCTCCCCGTCTGGGCTTGCATTTTGCTGGCTACCTATGGGCTCTATTCTAGCAGATGTTTCATGGGGTTGGGAGGGCCCTGTGGTCAGGTAACCTGGAGAAACCCTAATGATTATTGTACTTTTGCAGATGCTCCATGCATGTTAGGGCAGTACGTCCCGTCTTAAACCTGCCTAGTTTTGTTTAACCTAGATTTTACCAATTTTATTTGACTACAGAATTTTTAGAAAAATAAATGGAATGCCTTTTCACCTTCTCAAAAGGACTTGACCTCACCTCTTTTTAAGTCCAGTTTCTGTCCTCTGTCCTGGTCCTCATACCTGGGCTTTCTGACTGGGCCGCTCTTCTGCAGTCACTGTTCTGCATGTGTCTCCGGCGTCCCTTCTTCATATCCGGGTCTGGTCTTGCTCCTGCAGCTTTGCCGCCTGCTCTGATCTGGGGTGACCAACCATTCTGGTTTTCCTGGGACTGATGGGATTTCCTGAGACACAGGACCCAGAACTAAAATAGAAAGTCCAGGCAAACCGGATGGTGTTGGTCATCCCATCCTAAGCACTGCTCCATGCCCGGGAGCCCACCCTGGACTTCCCTGGTGTCTCTTCTCACTCTGTTGCAGGGCTCAGCCCACCTGTCAGAATTTTCAGCTGTTTAATCTTAAACTCCCTGTTCCCGGATGATGGTTGGAACTGTGACTGGGAGTTGCTTAACTTTCTCTCTCCCATTTCTTAGCTAAACTCAGTTTCCCCATCTGCCCCCACAGCTGGGGTAGGCCTTGAAGTTCCTGTCTTGCCTCTCTGAGCAAACCCTGGCCCTCTCCTATCTGCTCTGATGGGAGTGATCATAACACTAGGGTATCTTCCCTGCCTGACAGGAACAATGAGAGCTGAGTGGCTATCAGAAGAGGTCACAGTGAAGGGATGCTGGCTGAGAGGGTGCTGATGGGGTGTTTTGTGGTAAGGCAGAGATAGAGCATGTATCTAGGAGACAGAAGCATACAGCCTCCCAGTCCCTCCTTCCACTCCTGCTCTGAGGTTTCAGTGAAGCAGGGTTTGCGGATTGGCACCTGGCAGTGATGACCAGGTGTCTCTGGCTGTACATGTGTTTGCTCTGATGAATGTGTAGTTCTGACATCAAGCATGCATTCACATTAGAGGAGGGTGATGGGGACATGGGAATGAATGACTGCAATAAAGTGTTAAGGTGTGTCACAATGCAACTGATGGAGAGATTAAGGTGCCCCTTGTTTTTACTGCTGTAAATATTTTCCCCGATTCCTCTGTCTTTCCCCAAGCCTTTCTGTTTCCTTGCTCCAGGGCCTTTTATGCAGGTCCAAAATCAACAGTTCCTTTTGTTTTTTTGAAACCCCCTTACTGAGAGATTTGTGACGTTTGTTCTTGAAGAAGAAAGGATGAGATGACCTGCTGTTGAGTGAGGGAGGGAGAAATAGTTCGGTTAGAGGGAGGTTTGCACCAGAGTAGATTTTTCTTTTTTCAGATCTGGTGAGTAGTGAAGTCCACACAACCCCCTATGCAGAGGGGCTGGGATCTTGGATGGACTGATGTGCGCATGCTGCAATACTGGGGATGTGGGAAAACAACACTCATTCATTCATCCAAGAATGATTTACTGCATGTCCTGTGCCAGGCACTGACTGTTGCAGATGTTTATACTGGAGGAATGAACAAAACACCCTAAAATCCTGCCTCCTGCAACTTGGTCTCACTTAGGGCATAGAAACACAAACAAATGTCCAAGACTTGGGCTTTTGTATGAAGAGCTGTGAAGCCACCGGAGGCTTTGGGCAGAGCAGTGTGGGTTAACCACTGTGTAGTGAATGGACTTTCATGGGGAAGGGCAGAAGCAGTTGGACCAGTTAGCACTGCAAGGATCTAGGGGAGAGGTGATGGTGGCTTAAGCCCCCATGATTGAAAGGGCTTAAGTTCTGAATATATTTTGAAGATAAAACCAATTGATAGTGTGTAGAGTAAGAGAGTAACAGGAGGAAGCAAGAGTGATTCCAGGGATTTGGGCCTAGAAGAAAGGAGTCCCGGGCCGGGCGCGGTGGCTCAAGCCTGTAATCCCAGCACTTTGGGAGGCCGAGGCGGGTGGATCACGAGGTCATGAGATCGAGACCAACCTGGTCAAAATGGTAAAACCCCGTCTCTACTAAAGATACAAAAAATTAGCTGGGCATGGTGGCGCGTGCCTGTAATCCCAGCTACTCAGGAGGCTGAGGCAGGAGAATTGCCTGAACCCAGGAGGCGGAGGTTGCGGTGAGCCGAGATCGCGCCATTGCACTCCAGCCTGGGCAACAAGAGCGAAACTCCGTCTCAAAAACAAAAAACAAACAAAAAAAGAAGAAAGGAGTCCCCACCAACTGAGCTGGGAACGCTATGGGCAGGAACAGGGTATTTTGTGGGGGTATCTTGCACAAAAATAACAGAGCCCCACACATCCAGGGCAGGACCACCACCAGCCCCTATGACTTTGTGTGAATTAGAAATGGCATCCCTTCCTCTAGTGAGCATAGACCCAAGCTGAGGGTATTAAAGGACCAGCAGGTTCCTAACTCACTGTAAAGTAATATACCAATATGCTGAGACAGCAGAGTTTGCAGCAGAGAAAGAGTTTAATGATTACAGTTGTTGAGTGAGGAGATGGGAAGAGGCCCTCAAATCCATCTCCCTGAAGAGTTCTGGGCTGGGGCTTTTAAGGGGACCATGGAAGGTGAGGGGCTGAAAAATGGGGGTCATTGATAGGTTGGAGTAAGGGAGATGAAATCTTCAAGACATGGAAACTACATTCTTTGGTGGGTCCAGTTTCATGAGGTCCTTCAGACTAGCTGATGTTCATAGTTTCACCAGCATGCAGGATCTGCAGAATATCTCAAATGGAAAACTTAAGGCTGAATAATGTTCAAGTTGTTATCTAGAGTCGTGAGGCAGGACTATAATCTTGGAATAGGATCTACATGATTTTGGGGCCATAGGCACCAAACAACCACGAAGAAGCAGGTCAGACAGTGAGCCAGGCTCACAATGAACCCCGAGTGTGGCGCAAGCTTGGCTGATTTACGTTTCTTCCCCTCCCGTCTTCCCAGGTTAGTTTTATGGAGTTTATAGGGGTGGTGTCAGTGACACAATTTGTCAGTGGAAACATTAGCTCTTATAGGCCGAAGGCTTTGTGGTGTGAACAACCTTCATAGCTACAAGCAGAGGCCCTGCCTGAAGCCATGACTGGCATATCAGGAAGACCCTTGTCAGCCAAAGTGGGGCCAGATAGGGTCTTAGGACAGAGTAAATTGACCTTAGAGAAAAATGGTTCATATTCTGTTTTATGGTAAACTTTATACTTGTTACAGAAACTACAATGGAAACCTGTTTACATGAGTTCATTAGAGGCCTAAAGGCAGAAAAATACTGTTAGGGAGGATTATTGGTCTTCTTAGGATGAAAAAGCAAATGCTGTTTTGTTTAAAAGTTATATGATTTTCTTCTTACTTGCTAAGAATAGATAGGTTCTCTGTATTAATTTGTCTTAATAGAGCAAATCAAGTAGAGAAGAAGGGCTTTTATTCTTTTCCAGATGTCTCATATTAACGCTGGCATGGAGCACTCAATATTTTTGCTTTGAAGAAATGATCCCAAACTTAAAGGAGTATTCTGCTTGTGTCAGCTTTCATACTCGTGTTACCAAATAAACGAGCAGACAATGCCGGTTTTCTTTGGAAGGCCTTCGGTGTTCCTGAGGGCCATGACTTGCTCGAGGCACAGTTTATATCTTATGCTGTCCTTCAAGCCTCCCAACAGCCTAGGAGCACGACTGTGATCTCCCATTTCACAAGTGAGAAGGTTCAGACTTGGAGAAGAAATCAACGTACCCAGGATTCCTCAGGCTGAATGTAAACCCGGGTTAGTAACCCTCAGAAGCCCGTGCTCTCTGTTAAACAGTGTTCATCAGACTGACTCCTCTGCTGTGACAGCTAGAATCCCACAATCCCAGGGCCCCAGACCTCTGGAATTGTGATCTCCCATTTCACAAGTGAGAAGGTTCAGACTTGGAGAATGAAATCAACGTACCCAGGATTCCTCAGGCTGAATGTAAACCCGGGTTAGTAACCCTCAGAAGCCCGTGCTCTCTGTTAAACAGTGTTCATCAGACTGACTCCTCTGCTGTGACAACTAGAATCCCACAATCCCAGGGCCCCAGACCTCTGGAATTTGAAGGGAATAAATGTGTCTACTCTATGCCCGCTTCTCCACCTCAGCTGAGGCCTTTCCAGTCATCCTTGGTGAGTTGTTTTCACTCTAGCCTGGTCTCACTCTGTTGCCCAGGCTAGAGTGATGTGACAGAATCATGGCTTACTGGGGCCTCAACCTCCTGGCCTCAAGCCATCCTCCCACCATAGTCTCCTGAGTAGCTGGGGCCACAGGTACATGCCACCATGCAAGACTAATTTTTAAAATTTTTTTTTTGCAGAAATGGGGGTCTTACTATGTTGCCCAGGCTGGTCTTGAACTCCTGGGCTCGAATGATTCACCAGCCTCAACCTCTCCTAGTGCTGGGATTACATGTGAACCAGACTGGCCAGCATTTACATTTCTATCTTGGTTTGTATATGGAAATAATATATAGCTATAGTGGACACAGTTGGTAACCATGCATATCTCCTCGGCCGTCTTTCACCTGCTCTGTGTGTGTTCATTCCCTAGCTGTTGCATCCTTGGATGCTAGATGTGTGTACCTGTGACCTTCAGAGGATTTGCCAGGGACGTACAGGTTCCTTGCCCCTGTGGAGTGCTGCACATGCCTGGGAGTTCCTATATTCCCCCCACGCTCCACCCCCATATCCAGAGAACCTTTAGCCAATGATGGACTGGGATAGAGTACAAATGCCCCGATTCTTTTGCTTGAGGCAGAAGTAGCTCTGAGGTGCGATTTATACTCAGAGCTGCCCACGGATCAGGCTGAGTCTGAAACTTTACGTAAGGTTGCGTCCTTGCTTGTTTCTTCCCCTCCTTGAGTCCCTCACTCCCTTCCTCGTTTCTCCTGGGAGCACCTCCTTAGTGATCACCTACATAGGAGTCCTCGGCTCAGAAGCTACTTCTGGGAGAGGGTGACCTAAGATGACAGTCATTGCATAAACAGACGTATCACATGTTCTACTTGAATATCGCACACACGGACATTTCAGGACTTTTTATTTTTAAAAGAAAAGAGCAAAAAAGAGCTTCCCTTTTATAGATTATTTCATTTTTGGTATAGATTCAAATATGGTTCCTACTCATATTTTAATTTGTCTGAATGAGAATTACTGACCGGACACTAGCTTTGGGGGTAGATTACTCAAGGAAGCACATGGGCTGCAAAAGAGACGCTTCTTGCTCCGTGCTGCTTGGGAGGGCCTCTAGTTCTTTTCACACGTCTCACCTGGCTGACTCCTTCCTTTTTGTTATTACTATTATTTGACATTGGGTGGAGTCTACTTCCTTTTAAAGACAGTCATCAGTAGATCTTCCTGAGAAAATAAATACGTAAGCTCTCTGCCTTTGTACTGAAAGGTTTTCTCCGAGCTCGCAGTTGTAGCCACTTGGAAAAGTGCCGCCTCCTAGGTTGTGAGGTTTGTCCCAGTGGGTTTAATGCGTGGTGAAGTCCCAGGGCTGAGAAGGAAATCACCCGTCCTTATTTCAATCATTCCCTTAGCTGATTCCCCATCCCTCAGGTTATGGAGAGATACTTGATCACTCACTGGGGTGATCTACAATTCACGAAAATCCTCCAGCTCCTGGTTGGCCATGAAGGTCTGCTGATTTTCTGCATTTTGAATCCAACCCCTCCTTTCCATTCCAGGGCCACTGACTGCCCTAGTGCAGAGCCTCTTGATGTCGTGGCCACCCTCCCAGTGCCCTCCAAAGTGCTGGCCTTGCAGCCTCCGTCTTCCATCCCTACTCCCTCTTTGCTGCCTGCCCTCTGTCTTAATGCAAATCTGATCATATCACTATTCTAATTTCAGAACTTTAATGGCTCATCATCTGCTATGAAGACTCAACTTTATTCAAGGCCATTTGCAATCTAACCCCACCCTTCTTGTCTCTGGCCATTTCCTCCTGCCCTGAAGTTCAAGCTGAACTGGCTAACATGCATTTCCCACACCCTCCCACCCACTATTTCTTCCAGCTCCTCTGTCTGGAATGCGCTTACCTTTTCCTCCTCATTCTTCATGGCAACTCCTACGCCACCTGCCCAGGGAAGCCTTTACTGATCTCTGCCCCAGCAGCTTCCCCGCTGCCCACCATAAGTGCTTTGACACCCCAAATCTGGCCCATATCCCAGTAGAGGAGGTGAGTTGTCAAGTACACAGAAGCTGGAGCCATCTTGCCTGGGGTTGAAGCTTAGCTCAACCACTTACTAGTGCTGGTACCACGGGCAAATCACTTAACGTCACCATCACTCCATTTTCTCATCTGCAAAGTAAGGGACATAATAATACTTTCCTCACTGAGTTGCTGTGACAGTTAAATGTGTTGACACATTTTAAGCTTTGTGAGCACAGTAAGTGCGATATAAAAGTGTCAGCTATCAGGGCCGGGCACGGTGGGTCAAGCCTGTAATCCCAGCACTTTGGGAGGCCGAGCTGGGTGGATCATGAGGTCAAGAGATCGAGACCATCCTGGTCAACATGGTGAAACCTCGTCTCTACTGGAAATACAAAAAAAATTAGCTGGGTATGGTGGCGCATGCCTGTAATCCCAGCTACTCAGGAGGCTGAGGCAGGAGAATTGCCTGAACCCAGGAGGCGGAGCTTGTGGTGAGCCGAGATCGCGCCATTGCACTCCGGCCTGGGTAACAAGAGCGAAACTCCATCTCAAAAAAAAAAAAAGTGTTAGCTATCATTTTATTTGCTAAGTGCTCATCTCCCTTCCCAGTTTGTGAAATCCTAGAAGACAGGGGCTGGCTTACTTATCTGAGTCCCCAGTGCTCAGCACATAGTAGGTGCTTGGTACATATTTGTTCCATGAATTGGCTTATTACTACTCTGTCCGTTGCTTGTTTGTTCACTGGGTTAACTGGTGAGCCAACAAATGATTTCCAGTGAGCTTGTATGCCCCAGGGTGGATCAGCAACTGGTTCCAGCCCTTGTGTCTAGACAGGCTTATAAATGCTGTGTATCTGGGTTACTTGGCTAGGGTTTTGGGTTCCTCTCAGTCTGCCTTCCTTATCTCTAGGCCCCGTTCCCTGTTTCTCCGACTCCCTGTGAATATGGGGTGTTTCTTGTTCTACTTTATCCAAAGGGGCTTTGTAGTTTATTATGCTCGTCCTTGGTGGGAAATGTGTCCTTTTTCTATTGTGAAAGTTTGGTCTGTTCGGCATGCAGAATGAGAGAATATGCCAGGACTTTGGGTTGCTGTCACAGAGGAGTGGGAGAGAACAAAAGGGAAGCTTCAGAGACGTGAGCGAAGAGGACACAGAATATCAGGAAGGCCGGTGTTGCTTGGATTCTTCTATGTCCTCTTGTCCAGGAATTTAACTCTTGATCATTTCTGCAATGAGCCGTTGCTGCTCAGGACTTTGCTGGATAAAAGGGTCCTATCATAAGCCTCTCAGCTAAAGATGCCAGTGGAATTTGGAGAGGGTTTAGCAGAAAACAACAAAGACGGTTCAGAAAGCAGATGCCTAGAGGATGTGAAAGAATTCTAGGAACTGAGATGGGAGAAGGAGGTAAAATTCAGTAACTGATCACAAGAAAATGAAGGGTGCTTATATAGACATCTGGAATTTTCTACACACCTGTGCTTTAGCAGAGAAATTTAGGACTGCTCTTAGGCATATGTGGCTGTATCTGTGGAAGGAAAAGGATGACAGCTAACACAGTTTTGTCATAGCCTCTGCTCTCTCCAGCCAAAACACTGGCAGCCCGTCATCACCAGTGCTCACTGGAGTAGATGAGGCATGTTGCAAGGGAATGTGGAGACCTTCCACTCCACACCCTAATCCCCGTCCCCCTCACTTTGGCCCTCTTCCCCACTCTCTGTTCTGTAGACTCCAGAGGACTTCTGGCTGGGCAGAAGTTCTGAGCTTTTGATTCTTCTTTTTAAGAGTCAATCCTTTTTCAAAGAGTATCTTCTCTTAGAACTATTCATAGAAGCCAGTGACTGTGACTTCATTTTTCACTTTTTCCTCTGCACTCTAGACCCACTTTCCCATTGCTTTCTTTCCTACTTGTCTTCCCATTTTCTTCTTTCCCACTTTTTGGGCTCCCCACTCTCCTCTCTCGCAGTTCCTTAAGACCCCAGATTCCCACTGCTGTCCTGGTAGTCAGGAGCTGTGGCATAAGCCAGGGCCTGGCATATGCCTGGACACGGCACCCACAGCCCTTAGCAGTTGTCAGCCAGCTTTGGAGAAATGGCCTGGCTGGGACAACCGTGTTTCCACTGCCAAATTGCTTGGAGTCCCTGGCCCATGCTAGGAACGGGGTTGGCAAGGATCTTAGTTTCTGTTTTGTTGTGATTACGAGTGATTTGAAATCTTGCTTGTAATATAATTTCTTCATTCATTCCACATTTACTGTGCACTACCACATGTCAATTGCCTGCTCTAGATATTGGACAGGCAGAGATGTAAGATCAATCCAGTTCTTACACAGACCTCACAAGCTGGTGAGCCGTCTGCTGCTTTTGTAAAGAATTGTAACAGTGTGAAAGGAGTAAGTTAACAATATGAAAGAGACTCGGGTGGATGGAGGAGAAATGGATCCTTGGACCATCCTTCCTCTCAAATGTTGACTCAATCTGTGTGGCCGTTTGGGTGGTTTCCATGATGTAAATTAATATTGATGACAACAGTTTCTTTGACTGAACAACAGCTCGTTTCCTTTCCACTCAGGGCAACATAAAGCAACAATCATCATTAGCCTCTTTCTACGGGGGTAACCATGCAGATCTCTCTCACCCATGGTGGCTTTCGACAGCCACATTTTGACAACTTTTTATTGAAAAGCAGACCCAGCTTTCAGTCTTATAAAACTCTCCAGAGATTAGAGGGCTTAGGGGACGTGGAGTGGGAGGGAACCTTTCATGAATAATTCTCTTTTTAGAAGGAGTAGGTGGATGGGAGGATGCAGAGGTGAGTGTAGCAGAAAAGCAGGAGGAGTTGGGTTAGAAGACTACATGTGTAGCCCTAGCTGCTTACCAGATAACCTAATGTCCCTGGCCTCAGTTTCCTTATTTGCAAAACAGGGGTGATAACTGTATCCCCCTTGTGGGGCATTGTGAGAATTGGTTGAGAAAATGCATATGAAGCACCTAGGATGTAGGCACAGCTGCTGTGAGGATGATGATGGGGATGGTGAAGACCAAGTGGTGCAACTTTGGGAAAGTCACTTGTATACACTGGCCTCAGTTTCCTCATCCGCAAATGGAGCGAGTTCCACAGGATCATCTGTAATTTTGTTTAGCAACATTTTTTTTCCAGCATCTTCCCTGTTGGTGCCATTGGGCATTCAGAGAGGCTCAAGGTCTGCCATCTGCCCTCCAGAGGAAAGGGGGACAGAAAACTCTAACAGAAGACATGGGCCCACCAAGCTGCTAAGTTCCTGAGCAAGAGTGTTTGGGGCAGGAGTTTCTGGACAAGTCGGTGGGGAGGTAGCGCTTGACCTGGGGTTTAAAAGACCAGTAGACAGAGATTGTGTCTCTCCTTGCTGAAAAGCACTTTGTCCTCAGGATAAAGGCCAAATTTCCAGCTAAGCACACAGATTCCTCATGATGTCCTTAGCTCCCTTCTGCTGCTTCTCCACTGTTTTCCCTGTGCGCGGACACTTCCAGTACTTGAAATATATTTTATACCTTCCCTTGCTTTCCTTCCATCTTTGTGCACGCTAGTTCTTTTGGCCTGGGACTCCCTCCTCCCTCTGCTAAGGGACAGCAGAGGGGACAAGCGAGGCACTAGGTTTGGACTGGGGGATCCATATCCTACCTTTGCCATCCAGCGGCCAGC
>CM052655.1:1160520-1185029 GCA_028533165.1 Leontopithecus rosalia
GCGCCATTGCACTCCAGCCTGGGTAACAAGAGCGAAACTCCGTCTCAAAAAAAAAAAAAAAAAAAAAATATCCATGCCCAGGCCTCCTCCCAAACCAATTAAATGGGCACCTCTGAAAGTACAGAATAGCATGAGTGCTGTGTTAGGAAGCTTCCGGGATGATTCTAATGTGCAGCAAGGCTAAGAATGTTTCTTTAAGCACGACTCCCTTCTAGAGCTTTCTTGGAAAAAAAGCAGACATTCCTGGGACAGGAGTGCAGAAAGTACAGGAGTGTAGAAAGATCCCTTGGGCCTGGTGGGATGAGGGGCAGGGTGTTCATGGGGCAGGTTGGGGGAGTCCTCACACTCCAAGTCACACTGGTATCTTTGTGTGCTTTCATCCACCTGCGTTTTTTCTCTGGACCTTGGCATTTAAGGTACATTGTGTGCCTGCTAGAGAACACGGCCACAGAAAGCAGAAATGTTTTGTATGCCTCTGAGCTAAGAATGGTTTTTACAGGGGCCTGCAAAACCTAAATATTTACTGGGTGGCTCTCTACAGAAAAAGTTTGCCCCACCCTGATGTAGATAATTGGGCTGCAAGTTCAAGGGCCAGGGCAGAGCCAAGAGGTCTAATCTAGATGGGGCATGCTCCATTCCACACCCAGCCTGATTCAGGCTCCTGGGATTTGATACTTGTGCTTAGCAGAGAGTGTGGGGTCTGTCCTCCCCAGCCACACCCACAAGGGTCCCATTTTTTGTCACTAAGGGGACCTGGGCAAGGACCCACAGTCACAAAGTAGAACAGGCCTGAGAGAAATGTAAATGCACTTGGCTAATTTCCTTAGGGAAATCCATCTTTTTTAACTGTTTAGCAAACTCCTGTCACCTCTTTGAGTCATCTTCTCCATCTTTTCATTTGAGATGGATATTTTTCCCCTGGGTGAGCCCAGGTGCCTGAAGTTGAGAGCATGATGATACTGAATCTGCACAGACCCCCTAAATGAGACCCAGGCCCTTTGTCTCCACAAAAGGGGTCAGAAACAAGGCCTGAGGGGACCCATGTAGCTCCCCAGGGGCCCTGAGTTGCAAAAAAGGGTTTTGTTGTGCTTTTTCTTGTGGAAGAAACCTGAATGCTACCTTGGCTTCCCTTGCTATCCCTCCCTCGGGTGCTGGTTTCAAGAAAGTGCAAGGTACTCCAGGGAGTTTCAGATATATTCTTACTTTGTTTTAGTTCAGCCTAAAAGAACTACAAAACCCAGTACTGAGTTAGCGCCCATAATGTGTTGATACTGTGCTAAGCACCATAGAAGCTGTAAAAGTGGTCATGGTACAAAGCTCGCTTCATCACTCCACCTGTGTTTTCCCTTTCATCCATTTTCTGGTGCATGGAACACAGGAAGCACTGAAAAATAATGAGCTGGATTATTGAAATGAACTCAGATTTGATGTTAATCTCTTCCTCCAAAGATCTGAATGGCTCCTCATTGTCTTCTGACTACAGCCACTGCTTCTCCACCATGCATTTGTAGGTTGATAGTTTGGCCCCTACCTATTTGTCCATTTTCCTGTCCTACCTAGGTGTAGGCTACAGATTCACTTATTCTCAGAACATGCTGACATACATGCATTTGGCATGGACTAGAATGCGTTTCTGATAGCTTTCTGTTGTTGTTATGATGGTGGGTTCTCCAGATCTCACTGACCTGAAAAGTCCTTTCTGTCCTTCTATACCCAGCTCAAATGTCATCCCGAGGGATCTTCCCATATACTCCCACCTCCCATTAAGACTAGTGTTCTTCTTCCTATATTCTCATGATAATAAAGAATGCTTACAGAGTGCTTAATGTGTGCCAGAAACTGTCCTAAGCTCTTTACACACATTAGCTAATTTAATCCTCACAACATTCCTAAGAGGGTACAGTATTGTTAGCTCTGCTTTACAACTAAGGTAATGGAAGCACTGAAGGCTAAGTGGCTCTCCAAAGGTCTCAAAGCTAGTAGCTGTCAGAACCAATACTGGAAGCCTGGAAGTGCATTTCCACCATGCTTTAACCACAAAGCTATCCTGGCTCTCTACACTTGGTGTTGGTCATTCCAAGTGTTCCTGGTTGCCTCGTTTGGGAGTTTTTCTAGATTATGCACTCCCGGGTGGCACAGCTGTTTCTTTGTCATTGTGGTACCCTCATAGCCCCTAAAGAGTGTTTCACAAGTAGTGGGTGCTTAGTAACTGAGTAATGAAGTATGGCTCAGTGTGAGAGCTTCATGTATAAGGTGTGCCCAGCTCATCATAGGAAGTATGTTGAGGATTATAAAAATTCTACATGGGCAGATGAAGAACGGACTCAAGCCAGAGGAGGGACCAGTCACTTTTGAGTGATTGGACCCCATAGGGCCCCCTTTCTGAAAATTATGACTGTTAAGGATTATCCCGCTAGAAGAATCAGCCAAACGAAAGTCATCACTTACAGTGTTAATGTCTCTGATTCATTGACCAAAGTGTTATTTTCGTGGAAACAGGGCTGTGAGGCTAAGCAGATCCATTTGATTTTGAAGCATATAGGATAATGATAATATATAGATCATAGTGAAAATATCTGGCTGGGTGCAGTGGCTCATGCCTGTAATCCCAATACATTTGGAGGCTGAGACAGGAGGATCTCTTGAGCCCAGGATTCTGAGACCCACGTGGGCAACATAGTAAGACTGTGTCTACAAAAAAAAAAAGAACTTAGCCAGGCATGGTGATGTGTGCCTGTGGTTCCAGCTACTTGGTGGGGCTGAGCTTGGAGAATCACTTGAGCCCGGGAGATAGATGCTGCACTGCTGTGATTGCACCACTATACCCCAGCCTGGGCAACAGAGCAACACCCGGTCTCAAAATAAATAAATGATAAAATAAAATATCTAATATTCATGGAGGCTTACTATGTGACACTTTCTTTTGACCCATTTTACCCCTGAGATTCAGTGAGACTAACTTTCCCATAGACACACAGTTAGATGTTGTAGCGTGTGTGTGTGTGTGCCTAGGCATATATGTATGTGTGTGCACTCGTGTGTGTGTGTGTGTGTGTGTGTGTGTGTGTGTGTATGAGATGTGATGCAGGAGAAAAGCACTTCCTTTTTCTTGTGGAATTATGCATGGACTAGACCCAGCCTAACAGGAGATTGTCAAGCACCACAGGTTTGAATTGTCTATGTGGTCTGAGTTACACTTTGATGCTTGTGCAAATGTCAGACTTCTTTCAATGAGTCTAAGGGGCCTGGAGCCAGAGGATTGCCTTTCTCTGGAGGGACTCATGATTTCCATCAGTGTTGCTGCCTATCAGGAAAGAGGGCTACCTGGTAGAACGGCTTGATTTCTTTTTGGCCGACATGACTGAAGGTGAGCTTTGAAGGTTGCTTGCAAAGTTGGCCGCAGAAGAGGCAATGGTAGCCCTGGGGGTCAGGCCACATCTGATTCTGGGGTCCTTGTGGGATGATGCTTGCCCGGAGGAGAATGATGATGGAGAGAGGTTTTGAAACACAGTCATGTGACTTAAAGAACTGGAGTTGTTTGGTCCGGAAGAAAGGAGGTTCAAGGGGCAGGGGGACTGTCTAGGGAAAGGGGAATTCTTTTGCAGTCTGAGGACAACCCTGGGTGCATTAGGCAGACATTCTGGTGTAAGCTCAGATCGGGAAGTTAGAGGTGCCTGGTGGCAAATGTAAGCTCAGATCGGGAAGTTAGAGGTGCCTGGTGGCAAATGTAAGCTCAGATCGGGAAGTTAGAGGTGCCTGGTGGCAAATGTAAGCTCAGATCAGGAAGTTAGAGGTGCCTGGTGGCAAATGTAAGCTCAGATCAGGAAGTTAGAGGTGCCTGGTGGAAAATGGAGTGCCTTGGAAGGAGGCAGTGATATATGTGGAAGTGGCTAATATCATTCCCAAACCTGGGCTCCCTAACCTGTTCATGCAAAATGAACAGGCTGGTGCCCACCTGTCAGGTGCATTTTTGGGTGTTGGGTTCCTTCATAGGTGGGCAGGTTGAACTCAAGAGGTTTTTGACAGTCCTGTCTAGATAGCCCTGGGCTTCCAGGCTGCAGGATGGTGTTCCTCAGAGCCACCTGTGAACCAGTGCACATCTGTGACCCCACCAACCAGACTGGGGTGGGGTAGAAAGGTTTTTTTCTGGGGCTGCCGTGAAAACTACCACAATGCCAGTGGCTTAGTAGAAATTCCTTGTCTCACTGTTCTGGAGGTTAGCGACCCAAAATGACGGTGTTGGCAAGGTTGCTTTCTTCTGAGGTCTCTGAAGGAACTATCTGTTCCAGGCCCTTCTCCTTGGCTGTTGATGGGTCATCTTAATGCTCATATGACATTCACCCTGTATGTGTGTCTGTCCCGTTTTCCCACTCTTATAAGTACAATAGTCATTTTGGATTAGAGCCACCCTTATGATCTCATTTTTACTTGATCACCTCTGTAAAGACCCTGTCTCCAAATAAGGTCACATTCTGAGATGCTAGGGGTTAGGACTTTAACAGATGATTTTTAGGGGGATGCAATTCAACCCATACTAGGGAGCAAACAGCACTCCTGTGAATTGAGCCCATGTGGCACTTCAGGCAGGTGGTGAGGGCCGTGAGTATAAGAGCTAAGAATGCACGCTCTGGAGACTTCCTGGCTTCAAATCTGAGCTCTGCCATATCCCAGCTCTGTAACCCTTCAGAGGCTTAGCTTCCTCACCTGCAAAATGGAGCAGGTTAGGGAATGTATTACCATAAGGTTGTGGGGAGGATTAAATGAATAAATACCTGTAAAACACTTAGAAGGTGCCTGGCATACAGCAAGTGCTAAATACATGGTTAGCTATTACTGTCGTTGCTGTTACTGTCCCCTCATACTGCAGATTACAGTGGTCTGTTTTTCGCTCTGTTGGGTAGGAATGACCTTGCGCGTAGTCCCCTTTTGTAACAGAATATGATAAATCATACAAGTTGCAGCTTCTCTCACTGAATGCTGTGATGCTTTTTTATTTTTAAAAGAAATGGTGCAGACCGAGCGCGGTGGCTCAAGCCTGTAATCCCAGTACTTTGGGAGGCCGAGGCAGGTGGATCATGAGGTCAAGAGATCGAGACCATCCTGGTCAACGTGGTGAAACCCCGTCTCTACTAAAAATACAAAAAATTAGCTGGGCATGGTGGCACGTGCTGGTAATCCCAGCTCCTCGGGAGGCTGAGGCAGGAGAAGTGCTCGAACCTGGGAGGCAGAGGTTGCGGTGAGCCGAGATCGCGCCATCGCACCCCAGCCTGGGCAAGACTCCATCTCAAAAAAAAAAAATGCTATTTAGACTTTAAAAAATCGTTTAGGAACCTATATTCCAGTATTTCAGTGAAGTTTCTTGGCAGCCTTTAATAAACTGACACGAGAATCTCAGTGGCTCGTGAAAAAATATCCACGGTGGCATAGCTGATGAGGAGTCAGCTGTCTTACTAACTCATAAGCACGGTATTGTTTTATCCTATGCCTTTCCGGCTAACTGTCTTACTTTTAGTCTGTATTCAGCAAACAGGGACAACTTCTTTTGTTTTGCATTTAAACTGTAGCAACGTACTCATAAACTTTACCGTTTTAACCCTGTTTAAGTGGCATTTCATTTAAGTTCAGTGGCATTAAATGCATCCACACTGTTGTGCAGCTGGCACCACCGTCCATCTCTAGGACTTTTTCGTCTTCCAGAACGGGGATCTCCTGCCCATTAAATACGAACTTCCCCGTATGCTTACCCCTGGCAACCGTAGTCCACTTTCCGTCCCTGTGATTTTACTACCCCTGGTACCTCAACTACGTAGAATCGTACGGTATTTGTCTTTTTTGCCACTGGCTTATTTCACTTAGCACAGTGTCCTTGAGGTTTATCCATGTTGTAGAGCGTCAGAATTTCCTTTCTTTATAATATTGGGTGGTATTCCATTGTATGTATAAATCATATTTTGTTTATCCATTCATCTGACAGTGGGCATTTGGGTTGCTTCCTTTGGCTATTGTGAATAATGCAGATATGTACATGAGGACATGGATTTTTTTTTTTTTTTGAGACGGAGTTTCGCTCTTGTGACCCGGGCTGGAGTGCAATGGCGCGATCTCCGCTCATTGCAACCTCCGCCTCCTGGGTTCAGGCAATTTTCCTGCCTCAGCCTCCTGAGTAGCTGGGATTACAGGCACGTGCCACCATGCCCAGCTAATTTTTTTTGTATTTTTAGTAGAGACGGGGTTTCACCGTGTTGACCAGGATGGTCTCTATCTCTTGACCTCGTGATCCACCCGCCTCGGCCTCCCAAAGTGCTGGGATTACAGGATTGAGCCACCGCGCCCGGTTGACATGGACTTTTTTTTAAAAAAACTTGTGATTAAGCATGTACCTGTGTATTTGGAAAAATTAAATACATAGGCAAGTAGAAAGCATCCTCCCACTTAAATAGAGATCTCCACTGTGTATATTTTGGCTTCTGTCCCGCTAGCTATGTTTTTGCCTGTACTTTTGAAGTGAGATCCTTCTATACATATTGTTATGGACCCTGAGCCACTGGTAAAGACATGTTTGAAATTGATCAAGTTGTTTGGTAGTTTCCTTCTTTGAGCCCCAGGGTGGTGGGCGCCTGTGCTGTACCAGGCTGACCTGGGACTGTGAAGATAAGGCTCCTAACTGGCCTCTTTTCCCTTTCTTCTAGGCAAATGTTTGCAGACTACGGCTGACTGTACCTCCTGAGAATCCAGTTCCTGAGCAGAGTGAAAAGAAGATTGAGGGAAAAGAGCAGGTAAGATATCTCTGAGGCAAAGTCCCGGTAAGTTCCGGTCTTTGTACCCTTAACACTCCCCCATCCCCTAACCAGGCCATTCCCAGAAGCTGAGTGTCAGCACCTCTGTTAGGAGAAGGCCATCTCAACCTTCCCACCTCATCTCCCATCTTCCCAGAAGACAGAGAGCTCCCCTAGCTGGCTCTGCCAGTGACGTGCCCTGCTCCTGTTTCTTGGTGAACACTGTGGCTCTGTGTTACCTTGAAGCTGCCGGGACACGGGCCTAAGTGACAGGTGCTGTGGCGGGGAACGTGGATTTTCCTGAAACAGCCCAATCCAGTTGCATCAAAGGGCCTATTGTGAGTGGCTGGCTGGGTTGGAACCTTTCTCAGCAGCTTGGAGTGGCTGCTGGGGCTCCTGCTCCCGCAGGAGAGACCAAAGCCTGGCAGGCAGCGTGGCGTGGGGAAAGGGCACTTTTGTGGCTGGGGGGTAGGAGGCATTCAGCAAACATTTTTATGCCAGCTCCTGTGCTAACTGCTGAGGCCATGAAGATTCCCTTGAAGGAATTTGCAGTTTTCTGGGTGAGATGATGATGATGTGATATTTTACGTGTTAGGATCCAGCCCTGTAAGAAGGAATCTGGGAACACACAGAAGGGAATAACTGACTGCTTGGGAGGTGACAGTGAAGTGGGAGGCTTGAAGGATAAGGAGGAGGTCCTTCTGACCTCTAGGCCTGTGGTCCTGGCTAACCAGTTTTACTCATTCACAGTGACGGGGCGCCCACTGTATTACAGGCACTGTTCTAGGCAAGGACTTTAGCAGTGAACAAGGTAGTAAACCAATCTGTCATCCATGGAACTTCCATTCTAGTGGGACAAGAATGAAAGTAAGTGAAATAATTAAGTACATTTTATAGATGTTAGGGGGCGGTAAGTGCAGATGGAGACAAAGTAAGACAAAGGGATGGGGTGCCAGGAAGCGGGCGGTACTTTTTCTTGTGTACATATTTCATAGGGATTATAAAATAAAATAAAATGGTATGATGTTAGTTCACAGATGGAATCATGACACAGTGTCCTCTTGAAATACAAGCTTTGCTTTGGAGTTAACCGGTAACGTTGTCAACTAAAAAAAAGCTTCTCATCGATTGCTAAGTGTTTGACGAAGTCCCCACGTTTACTGTAGGTCTCTATCTCTCCTTGTCCTCTCCTCCCCGCTTTCTCCAACGACAGAGAGCTGCCTGTGCTAATGCAAATGACGAACGACAGGGAGGGGAAGTAGGGAGAAAGGCATTGAAGTTGGGGCTAGAGAAAGGTGAGAAGATGGAAAATTGCTGAGCTGCCTAAAAAAAGATGAGTTCCACTGAAAAAGATTCAGAAAAACAGCTGGTTCTGGGTTGGAGCAGGGAAAAGATGAGGTGGATCTGGGACCTCTGGAAAATAAAGTGTCACTCAGAGATGAATGGAGTCCTAGTAAAGGACCTGGCGGCCAGTTTAAAGGGCTTTCACTGGCCAAAATGGGAGCAACTGGAGCGTCCGGAAGAATAATGCTAGTCAGGGGTTATGACACGTTGCATATTAAAAACATTCCCATGTTTATAGTGATACTCGGAGAAGGGGAGGAGTGAGATGAGAGGATAAAAAAGAGAAGGTTCTTTTTTACAGAACACTAGCTAGGCCAGGCGCGGTGGCTCAAGCCTGTAATCCCAGCACTTTGGGAAACCGAGGCGGGTGGATCACGAGGTCAAGAGATCGAGACCATCCTGGTCAACATGGTGAAACCCCGTCTCTACTAAAAATACAAGAATTAGCTGGGCATGGTGGCGCGTGCCTGTAATCCCAGCTACTCAGGAGGCTGAGGCAGGAGAATTGCCTGAACCCAGGAGGCGGAGGTTGAGGTGAGCCGAGATCGCGCCATTGCACTCCAGCCTGGGTAACAAGAGCGAAACTCCATCTCAAAAAAAAATAAGGAAAAAGAAAACACTAGCTAATAAGTTTAGAAAATCTCTGTTTTGTAACCTCCAGGTATATTCATCAATAGATGCAAAAATAAGTTGGGGAAAGATTATTGCAGAATATTCACATGGTCTCAAAGTATCACCCTAACAAATTACTGGTTCTAAAGAGACAGTACCTTCACCGTGGAATAGGCAGGCAGCCAGCATTTCAACTGAGTGATGCAGCCTGACTGCACCGATGGTGGGGCAGGCTGGTGTTATATAACTTCTGAGTGATTCAGCTGAGAGCTGCACAACATCACATATGTAATAGTCATGCCAGGCTCGTTTAACCGAATCTACTAAGGAAACAGAAACCTTCTACAAAACAATTGGCCTCAATTTCTCAATACATGCAGTGTTATTTTATTTATTTATTTATTTATTTATTTATTTTTGAGACGGAGTTTCGCTCTTGTTGCCCAGGCTGGAGTGCAATGGCGAAATCTCGGCTCACCGCAACCTCTGCCTCCTGGGTTCAGGCAATTCTCCTGCCTCAGCCTCCCGAGTAGCTGGGATTACAGGCACGTGCCACTGTGCCCAGCTAATTTTTCGTATTTTTAGTAGAGACGGGGTTTCACCATGTTGACCAGGATGGTCTCAATCTCTTGACCTCGTGATCCACCCGCCTCGGCCTCCCAAAGTGCTGGGATTACAGGCTTGAGCCACCGCGCCAGGCCAGTGTTATTTTTAAAAAAGATGAGACTCTGTTGCAGATAAGAGACTAAAGAGACTTAACATTAAATGTAATGAGTGAACCTGGATTAGATCTTGTCCAAAAAAAAAAAGCCTATAAAAGATACACTGGGATGAGTATACAATTTTGTACATGAACTATACGTTAAATATTATTGAATAAATGTTAATTTTCTTGTGATAATGGTACTATGGTTATGTAGTTGAAGGCTCTTTCAGCTTCTCTGTAGCTTTGAACATTCTCCCAAGACAAAGTTAGGGAGTAAAGCTCCTGAGCAGAGAGTGGGAGCGGCCAGGCTTCAGCTGCTGCCCCCCTGCTGATGAGCAGGAGTGAGTGGGGCTGTCTGTCACTAGGAATTGTCCCCTTGTGTCCTCACTGCTCCTCTCCCTGCCAGTCCCTTTTAGAGCTGATGGCTTGGTCCGAGACATGGGGCTGGGCTGTGTCCAGGTGCTCAGACTGCTTAGAACACTTTTTGAAGAAGGGGCTTAAGTGGAGTGACGGATAAGAGCCTCGTGGCTGGCTGGGCACGGTGGCTCAAGCCTGTAATCCCAGTACTTTGGGAGGCCGAGGTGGGTGGATCATGAGGTCAAGAGATCGAGACCATCCTGGTCAACATGGTGAAACCCAGTCTCTACTAAAAATACGAAAAACTAGCTGGGCATAGTGGCATGTGCCTGTAATCCCAGCTACTTGGGAGGCTGAGGCAGGAGAATTGCCTGAACCCAGGAGGCGGAGGTTGCGGTGAGCCGAGATCGTGCCATTGCACTCCGGCCTGGTTAACAAGAGCAAAACTCTGTCTCAAAAAAAAAAAAGAGCCTGGTGGCTGTGCCTGTTGGTACAGATGGTACAGGAACTGGGGAAATAAAGTCTTTTGAAGTTAGACCCAAAGCTTTGTGCCTTGGGAGATGTTTTGGAAAGGTTTCGGAGTGCCAGAACTGGGGAGGTAGATGCTGGAGGGCCCCAGGAGGTCTGTCACCACACAAGAAGAATCAGGCATCCCTAAGGAAGGAGCCCTGTGTGTATATCTGTGTCAAGTGAAATCAATAACCAAACTGTGTGCCAATTTGCCTACTTGTCTGGAATTGTGCTTTTCAAACTTGTTAAGTCAACAGGACCTCTTTTTTTTTTTTGAGACAGAGTTTGCTCTTGTTACTCAGGCCGGAGTGCAATGGCGCGATCTCAGCTCACCGCAACCTCTGTCTCCTGGATTCAGGCAATTCTCCTGCCTCATCCTCCCGAGTAGCTGGGACTACAGGCACGCGCCACCATGCCCAGCTAATTTTTTGTATTTTTAGTAGAGACGGGGTTTCACCATGTTGACCGGAATGGTCTCGATCTCTTGACCTCATGATCCACCCGCCTCGGCCTCCCAAAGTGCTGGGATTACAGGCTTGAGCCACCGCGCCTGGCCCCAGGAACCTCTTTTTTTTTTTTTTTAAAAAAATCAAAATGTTTTACTGAACTCTCATATGCAAACCAAGCAAAAGTGGTCCTAATGGGGGCTCGAGTCCTCCTGGTTTCCCTTTGCCCCTTGGCCCCCGACACCTTCCTGTGGAAGGCTGAGAACTCCAAGGCCCTGAGGAGCACAGGACAGGCACTGCTGGGATAGTGTAGGCACCACAATAATTCTTACACCAGGTGGACCAGGTGCAGTCTAAGTGCCTCTCTGTGACGCACTGGTGACTCACTGCAGAAGAACTGGGGTAGAGGAGAGGAGGGTGCGACTGTTGTTTCCCCAGGGATGAAGTCTTTGGGTGTTGGCCGCCCTTGGAGGATCTGGGGGTAACTGGGAGGCTGCCCTGAGTGATTTCATCACCATGCCCTGGCCAGGTTCCTTGCATGTGTCACGGAGAGCCAGGGCCGTGCACCAGCGAGGCAACTCTGGAGGGGCCGCTTCCTTGGATGTGGTTTCATCGTGGCTTCCCTTCCTCGGAACCCATGGAATTGCAAGGTGCCAAAACTCTGGATGGCCTTCCTTGGTCGTATAACTTCGGTTCCTTTGAAGGGGGGTCTTCTGTGTGCAAAGGCCAGGGGGTTCGAGCTGGCTCAGACATGTGAGTAGAAAGATGTAAATGGCCCGACTGACTTCCCTTGAAGTGAGACTTCTCAAAGATTTCCAGGGTCCTGTTAGAGCTGCAGCTGACTGAGGGCCGCTGGGCCTTCCTTAGTCTTTCACCCAGTTGTGGGAGGTGTTTAGCGTTGCGGGGACGCCATGATGCCGTGAGACAGCTGGCCATGCACAGAGGCTGCTGCCAGGTGGGCCGATTCCGTCCGCCGTCTCCAATGTCGGAGAGAGGAATTCCTGAAAATGGAGGGGGTTTGAGGATGGCCTGTCGTGCCCAGTTCCACCCAGGTGTTTGGAAGCTGCTGGATGCAGTTACAGCAGAGTCGGCACCATTCTATGGAGTCAAAGGTTTGCGGGGTTATTTGGAGGTTTGCTACCCCTAAGGCAGGTGCCTCGGCTGCCTGTTCCTTTTGGTCCTTCAGGAGACGACCACTTTCTGCAAACCACAGATGAGCTCCCAAGGGCGCAGCTTCCTCATCTTTCAAGTAGATACGGCCATGCCTGGTTTCAAAGAGTAAATGAGCTAATATATCAAAGTGCCCCCCACAGTGTCTGGTTTTCAATATGGATTAGAGACAGAACGAGGAAATGCTGAATCTCTTCTCTTTGAATGCCAAACCCAGTGGCCCTGGGTCATTGTTTTTCCCCCGTTACAGCTTCCCGGCCATTCTCCTGCCTGGAGCTGCCCGTCCTGCCTCTCCTCCTCCCTGCCTGAAGCTGCCCGTCCTGCCTCTCCTCCTCCCTACCTGAAGCTGGCTGACCTGCCTCTCCTCCTTCCTGCCTGAAGCTGCCCGTCCTGCCTCTCCTCCTCCCTGCCTTTGTTTTCCAAACATATGACATCTCTTCCCTCCTCATCACCCTTGCTGAGGCCCAAGTCGTGCTTGGAGGCCCTTCCCCGCCATGTCTCAGTTTACCCAAGTCTTCCCTGTCCTTCAGGCTCAGCTCAGGGCCCACTTCCCTTCTGATAACTCCCCTGAGTTCCCTGTGCTGTGGTGGTCACTCCTCTCTTGACCTACAGGACATCCAGGCTGCCCCTTTGACTTGGGACCTAGACATCTGCTGCTAAGAACTTCACGTAGGTATAAATGTACATTTTTGCAAACTTTGTATAACATATAGGCACATACACACACACACAGAAATGAGGTTGAGTCTTTTTATTCTTTCTTCCCAAAGCCTAGGTCTCTGCCTTGAACATATTAGGTGCTTAATGAATGCTTGCTGATTATGACGATTGAGTTTTATATTAGCTTCCTAGGGCTGCCACAGCAAAGCGTGAAAAATGAGATGGGTTCAAGAACTGAATGTATTCCATCACAGTCCTGGAGTCCAGATGTCTGGGATGGAGTTGCTTGCGGTGCCCCCTCTGAAGGTGCTGGGGGAGAATCCTTCTTTGCCTCTTCCAGCTGCTGGCAGCTCTTGGTGATCCTTGCCTCGAGGCAGCATCATTCCAGCCTTTACCTGGCATTTTTGTGTCTCTGTGTCCAGATTTCCCCCTGTTTATAAGGATACCAATAGGGCCCAGTCTACTGACCTCTTAACTTGATCTGCTCTCCATGGAAGGTCAGATTCCCGGGTACTGTGGCGTAGGACTCCAGCATATCTTTTTTGGGGACACTATTCAATCTATAACCAGTTTATTTGAAGAAATCACTTTGAATTATATTAACAACCCAGATGAATTAGCCATGGGCTTTTATGTATTAAAATCAGTAATAATATGGGAGGGAGGATGCTGGTTCCTTTGTGGGCAGAGATTACATGTTGAGAAATTGATAAATGTGGAACACAATGTTTATAAACATGCCATTCAAATTAGAATTGGTAATAAATAGTTCTGAAACTAGGTACCTATTGTTTTCAGAGAGCTCCGTGACTTTATGTATCCAATTCTTATCATAGTGATGTGCAGCAGATTCCTTTGTGTATATGCAGGGACACACACAGACACACACGCACGCAGAGAGAAATACACAGAACCCACACCAGCTACTGCAGACTTGGCATATTAAATCAGGGCCTCACTGCACAGTTGAATTTTAGGGAATTTGAGTTGATTCTGAGTCTTTATGATGGCAAATTCCTTTGCAAATAGATTAAAAAAAAGATAAAATAGCTTGAAGCAGATATCCTTTTAAAGAGCTATTAACGTCCCAGCTTTGGAGGTGTCCTTCAGTGACCTGCTGTTTTTAAAGATGCTGTTTTCTCTCTAGACCTTTGAGAATGTTGAGTGAGAGAGAGCAGATGCGTGGGTATGGATGTAGAGTGGGGTACTTTCATAACCCAGTAAAATGCTGAAAAGAAGGAAGTCCTTGCCAGCAGGTTTTATAGCCCTGTTTCCTTTAAAAGCCCTGGGTGAATAAGCCTGCCGAGTTCTCATCCTTGGTGTTACTGTTTATACAACATCACGGGCTGTTGCTAAGTGAGAGAGCGCGGTGCCAGGATTCAGAGCTTCAGGTGGGGGCTGGGCTGCCTTTGTGACAGCACACCAGGGACTCTGCATCCTTCTCAGAGATAAGGAGAATGGGGAGAGACCTCAGGTTTGAGTCCCGGCTTCTTCATGAAACCCTGTGGTGGTTGGGCCAGTCAGGTCATCTCTAGGGGCCTTAGTTGCTTCTTCTAGCAAATAGAAATGAGCCAGTGCTTTTCCCAACATTTCTGTATTCGTATTAGTAAGTGTGGAAGTGCTATTGGTAAAGCAGTCAAGGTTCAGTGGGTGGAGCTGAAATAAGATCAGGCCTATGTTGGCCTCCTGAAGCAGGCCCCAGTTCTTCACCCTACAACCTCATCAGGCCCTGAGGAGGAGTCAGGAATCGTGTCTGCAAAGCCACTGGACTGTACATCCCTTTTCAGGTTTTCTAACCTTCTGAGACTTTGTGATTCACTCCCCATGAAGAAAAACCAAGGCCAGTTTGGGGGGTGACTATTTCTCTGTCAGAGCCGATTTGATGACTAGTGAGAAGAGCAAAAAGAGCAAGAAGAGAGGGTGGACAGACAGACAGACAAGTTCAGACGGACGTGTAGAGTTGAGTAGGAACCCAGATACTCAAAAATGTAAGGAAATCACAGCACCGATACTAAAACCTCCTGGTATCTGCTAGCATGTTGTCAGCACACTAGGCGTTTTGTGTATTTCGTTTTGTGTATTCCTTAGGCTGCTCATTGGAATTGGTGGTGGGCGTTTTGTGTATTTCGTTTTGTGTATTCCTTAGGCTGCTCATTGGAATTGGTGGTGGGCGTTTTGTGTATTTCATTTTGTGTATTCCTTAGGCTGCTCATTGGAATTGGTGGTGGTCTTCCCATTTTATTGTTGAGGACCCTGAAGCTCTGTAAAGTATGGTAAATAACTTTCCTAGGGCCACACAGCTAGTAGACAGTGGATTAGCAATTCCAACTCAGGTCTGAGATGGGAACGTTGACTTGTGTGCTTCCTCCTATCAGAGAAACTCTGTTTAGGATATTTCCATTTTATCAGTCAAGGTTACCTAAGGTGTGTTCTGTACCCATGGGTTCCAGAAAAGCAGTTCCTGATTTTTTTCCTCCCATGTATTCTTCCCTTTTCCACTGGGTTTATTGGGCCTAAGCAACTACTGTCTGCTCTGAAGCTGCACAGAGGCAGTCCTGCAGGGTGCTGGCATTACAAATGACAGTCTCTTGGGGACTTCTGCTTGGCTAGAAGCCTTCCTTTTCCTTCTCATCTTAAGCATTTAAAGTGATCTTTTCTCCTGAGTTTATTTGGGAAGTGGGCTCTATTCAGTTTGTAAGATGGTCAGAAATAACTAATCTGGTGCTATTTTTTAGAAACAGGGTCTCACTACGTCATCCAGGAAGGAGTGCAGTAGCTATTCACAGGTGCGATCATAGCATACGATTGCCTTGAACTGCTGGGCTCAAGTATTGCCTGTGTCTCAGCCTCTCAAGTAGCTGGGACCACAAGCATACACCATTGCACCTGGCCAAGTATTTTGATGAGCCCAAGGTTTCAGTTTTTCTGAGAATATGGGGCTGCTCCTTTCTCCCTGTTTCTTTTCCAGGCTGTGGAAAGGCTCAGGGGTAACATTTATTTTTGTCAAAGAAAGCAAAACAGTGTCAAGTATGAGTGATGACTTGGGACAAATAATTTGCTAAGATAGACACACAGGTTGGACAAGCCAGAGCACATTCCTGAAGTGCCAGCCTCTGCCTGCAAGACGGACAGGGAACCCAGTGGCTCTGTGCTTAGCAGTCCCGGGTTGGCTGCTGCCCTCTGGCTGGAGAAAAGAGGTCTGAAGTAAGAAGTTTTGGAAATATCTTGGCTTCCAGTCTGCAAGTCACACAAATCACATTATGGCCCTTCTCAATCATGTTGGCAGCCAGGATGTATGAGCAGCCGCCCATCCTGACTGGTGGGGCAGGGAACTGGCTGTGGCAGTCTGCTATGGTCAGTTCTGATGCATGTTGGGAAAATCCAAGGGATTTTCTTTTTTTTTGCACAGGTTAATCCTCAGTGTCAACTACTCTAAATATTCCATCTTTCTTTTTCCCTTCAAAATGTATTTTTGGAGCCTTTATTTATGCTGGGTACCTGAGATGCAGCAGTGGATAGGCAGATGCGGTCCCTGCCTTTGTGGAGCTCGTTGCGTTATAGGATCCTATATTCTGATCTAAGATATAGTCAATATCACTGGCCTTGTTAACCTAGAGTCTCCGATGGCCAGTAAATCCCTTAGGATGGGAATTTAGACTAAGTTAATTTTCTAAAGTTGCTTTCTTTCTTTCTTTCTAAGGTACTGGCTGCCAGATGTATCTCTAGGGAGGTCAGCCATTGTATGGACCTGTAGGTAGATTTGTGGTTATTCACAGGGAACAGCTTAATCTAGAGATTCTCTGTATGTGTTGGGAGAATGGAATACCCTTTCAGTAAACTTTTCTTCTTTGCAATAACTTTGTTTTTATTCTACACATTTATTTGGACTTTTATTTTCAAGCAGATTTTGTCTAGTATTTTGTCACGCCCAGGAGTCTTTTAATAGATTTAGAGTGTATTTCTAAAAACTCTGTTTTTAATACCAAGTAGCATTAGAAGGAGGCTTTTACTTTTTAAATTTAAATGTATTTTAATTTAATTTTCTTGAGACAGGGTCTTGCTCTGTTGCCCAGTTTGTAGTGTAGTGGTGTGATCATGGCTTACTGCAGCCTCACACTCCTGGGCTCAAGCGATCCTCCTACCTCAGCCTCCCAAGTAGCTGAGACTACGGGCACACACCACTACATCCAGCTAATTTTTGCATCTTTTGCAGAGACAGAGTTTCAGCGTGTTGCCCAGGCTGGTCTCAAACTCTTGGGCTCAAGCGATCTGTTTGCCTTGGCCCCTCAAAGTGCTAGGATTATAAGCATGAGCCACTGTGTCTGGCCATGTGGAGGTTTTAAAAAGCTTAATTTTGGAGAGTTTCAAACATACAGAATGAGACTGGATCGTGTAATGTGTCATTGGCCCTTTCCCCAGCACCAGCAACCTCAATACATAGCCAATCCTGCCTCATCTACGTCCACTGTGTAGAAGGAAATAAATGCACGTCATCAGTCTCTCAGCATGTTTCTCTAAAAGGGACTGTTTCTTAATCTCATGGTGATGCTCTTCTGCCTAAAAATTAATCTTTATCTTATTGGAGGTATTTTAAAGGATACAGGAGGAAAGAAGTTTAGCCACAAACATCTTGCTTAACATGTCAGCTTTTTTCTGTTTTTCCTGTGTTCAGGTTTTGACCGAAAGCATACGGACCTTCAGGAAAAGTGATAGCCATCTCTGCCCCTTAGCTTTTCTGGGCATACGTGTTGTGGCTGGGGTAAACATCCACTCTCCGTTCATCCATCTAAGAGGAATAAGAGGTGTTCCCTTCATTTGGATCATGTTTGTGTACCCTGAGTAATTTCCAGACCTTTCCCAGCTTCTAAAGTTCCCGATTCATTCAGCAAGTATTTACTGAGAGACTCGCTGATGTCAGTTACAATTAGAACTGGGAATTATGGTGGAAAAGAAGGCAAGCTAGGCACTGGACTTGTTGGGACTCACAGTTGTTAGGGGAGTGGGCCTTCCCCACACAAAGATGCTGACATATGCCAGCGGTCGATGGGGCTGCAGTCATGGGAGTGTCGTGGGGAAGTGCTGGGAGAGTGGACTGAGAAGCCCTCAGGGGTCTGAAGGGTCAGGGAACGTGTTCTTGACTCTGGAGGAAGTGACATTTCAGCCCAGCCGTGCGGACTGAGGGAACAGCACTTGTGACTACCTTGAAACAAGAAGGAGGTTGGTCCCTAAAGGAACAGAAGGGAGGCAGTGACGCAGGTGGGGGGGTTGGGGATGGGCTGGGGAAGTGGAAAGAGCCCCACTTCCTGGGCCTGCCTCTTCCAAATGGCTCTGGGACCTGAGGGCAGGCCCTTGGCTTCCCTACCCCTGGAGACCCTGGGATGCCACGTGGAGATGTGCGTTCCACTTCCTCTCCTGACTGTAGCCTTGTAGTTAGGAAAGAGCTCCAATTTGGAAAGACGTCAGCAGCACTTGCAGGCTGTGCCCTGGAAGAAGAGAAGTCATACTATTTACGTGGCAGGGTCATGTTGAGGATTAGAGAAAATGTTATATATCCCATAATAAAACCACCTGACACCAAATCGCTTCCCCCTCGTCTTGCTTCATTAACTTTCCTCTTCGCTTTCTTTGTCAGGGCCCGCCAGCTCCTTGGCTGGCTCAGGAGTCCTCTCCCCTGGAGTGGCTGGTGCTGATGGTCCTGCTCCCCCAAGGGCAGAGTCCGGGGTTGTGCCCCTCCCAGGGGCCTTTTATTTAGACCTTGACATTTACACAAGTGATCAGTTCAAAAATAATACTTTTCTCTTTTTGCCAAAAAATTTCAAAGTCTACACAAGAACATAAAGGAAAAAGTGAAATCTCATTTTCCTGAGGAAACTGGCATTAGAGATCTGGATTCCATCTTTCTAGATGTTTTCCACAGACAAACACAGTCTCAAAAAGTGAACATGTGAGATTTATGGTTATTCCCTTAGTGGATCTGTTTTCATGTGTAGAGCTCTGAGACCCAGGCCTCTCAGCCATAGACCTCATTCTTCCCGGCATTGCTTGGTTTCCTCGCTCCACGGCAGCCGCATCTCCCTGCCTGGGCCGGGGGCAGGATCCCCTGCGTCCGGCCGCCTGAGCTTTCCTGCAAGGTCCACCTCTGAAAGCCTCGGCTTGCAGAAAAGCGATTCACCAGAGCCTTATGTTGTCGGCTAGTTTTTCAGGAACTGGGTGGAGTCCGTGACTGAAAGATCTTGCTTTTGTTTCCTGGCACGTGGGGAGTTTCGTCAGAGCTTTTCCTCTTCCTGGTTACATGTCCAGTAAACTGGGGATAACTTCATGCCCGTTCATGACTCTGCCACGAACCATTTAACTGCTCAGTTGCCCAAACTTAAGCACAAATTTCAGGGTAGCATCAGTGCCCGTGGGCCTGGCTGTAAGGGACTCAGGGGAAGCGTTTGCTAGAAGCAAGTACGAACAAGGACAGCGCTTGCATCCCTTATCTTCCCTAGTGTGTGAGGAAGGGTGAAAAGCAATGGATGTTGTGTTTTCTTACTTTTTAAAAAGCTTACACTGAAACAAAGCAAAACAAAACAAAAACCAAGCAATACAGAAAGGTATAAAGGAAAAAGCAAAAGTCATACTGATCTCTAGCGCCCCTACCCCACCCATGGTTCCCCTCTTAGTAACCTGTAAGATTAATCATCATCATGTAGCTTTCTAGATGTTTCTTTGATTTTGCAAACTTTGAATGAATGGGATCATTAGGTACTTACTGTTCTGCCACAATGAACGATTTTCAAATGCAAATTAAAGTTTTATGTGTTAAAAAATACGTTGTGGGCTGGGCACTGTGGCTCACTCCTATAATCCCAGCACTTTGGAAGGCCAAGGCAGGCAAATCACCTAAGGTCAGGAATTCAAGACCAGCCTGACCAATATGGTGAAACCCTGTCTCTACCAAAAATTTAAAAAATTAGCTAGGCGTGGTGGCTGGTGTCTGTAATCTCAGCTACTTGGGAGGCTGAGGCAGGAGAATCACTTGATCCTGGGAGGCAGAGGTTTCAGTGAGCCGAGATGGTGCCACTGCACTCCTGTCTGGGTGACGAGAGCGACACTGTATCTAAAAAATAAATGTGTGTGTGTGTGTATGTGCGTGTGTGTGTGTGTGTGTTTGTATATATATATATTGGGCTGGCATATATTACAAGCATGGCATAGTGGCTCATGCTTGTAATCCTAGCACTTTGGGAGGCTAAGGCAGGCAGATCACTTAAGGTCAGGAATTCAAGACTAACCTGGCCAAGATGGTAAAACCTCATCTCTACTGAAAATACAAAAATTAGCTGTGTATGGTGGTAGACACTTGCAATTCCAGTTGCTTGGAAGACTGAGTCAGGAGAACCACTTGAACCCGGGAGGTAGAGGTTGCAGTGAGCCAACGTCCAGTACACTCCACTGCACTCCAGCCTGGATGACAGAGTACGGCTTTGTCTCAAAAAAATTGTGTGTGTGTGTGTGTGTGTGTGTGTGTGTGTGTGTGTGTGTGTGAGAGAGAGAGAGAGAATACATCAAAGGCAGCTGAAAAATTAGCAGGAGAGCAGAGTTACCCTTTATAGAATTTGGGTTTCTGTTTCTTGAGATTGTCGAGGTACCAGGGTCAGCCCCGTGGAAAATTGGGAGGTAGCCAGTTTGAAGTCTTAATCCTTGATCTTGGCTCTTTTTCTTGCTTCTGTCCCTTCCATGTTGTGGAGGCCCCTACTCTGTCCCCCTGCCTCTAAACAGAGCCTGCAGTATGGGGAGGGGCTTAATGGAAGACAGAATCACAGAGCCAGGCTTGATGTAGGTGTGTGTCCATAAAAAGTTGCCTAACCTCTCTTAACTTCAGTTTTCTTAGCTTTGAAGTGGAGAGGACAGAAAGGACAATCGCTATGTCACAGAGTGGTTGTAGCTTAGGTGCTTAACAAATCGTGATTTCCCCCTTGCCTCTTGCTAAGCCTTCATTCTATAAAAGTGTGGTAAGACATGTTACTCTTTCTCAAGGGGATTTGCATTTAAACAATGACCAAAGCTTTAAATGAAGGAATTAAGAACGAGCCAGGCCGGGTGCAGGGGCTCAAGCTTGTAATCCCAGCACTTTGGGAGGCCGAGGCGGGTGGATCATGAGGTCAAGAGATCGAGACCATCCTGGTCAACAAGGTGAAACCCCGTCTCTACTGAAAATACAAAAATTAGCTGGGCACGGTGGCGCGTGCCTGTAATCCCAGCTACACGGGAGGCTGAGGCAGGAGAATTGCCTGAACCCAGGAGGCAGAGGTTGCGGTGAGCCGAGATCGTGCCATTGCACGCCAGTCTGGGTAACAAAAGTGAAACTCCATCTCAAAAAAAAAAGAAAAAAAAAAAAAAAAGAACCAGGCAACAGGACAGGGAGCATCCTTTTGGGCTGAAGTCATACCACCTCTGCCTGGCTTTTCAGAAATATTTTATGAATGGTCACACCAGGTTATATACTAACACTACCCCCTTTTCTCGGAACTTGGCCCCAGGACTAAGCCTACTCTCAGAGGACAGCTTAGCTGCCAGATGAACACCAATCTCAACCTCCTGCTTTTTAGGCCAAATATGTAGTGATGAGGTTGAAATCACGCGGAGAACCTGGAATAAGGGGAAAGACAGCATTACTAAGACATGAAGCTTCAAAAGCTTGCTCTTGTTACCAGGAGCAAAACAAGTCCATCTGGTATCTTTGTGGGAATTATTGCTAGGTGAGTAGACAGGTCCGTACAGACATTAGCAAAAGGCGCTCTTTCTCCAGGGTAAATGCAGCCCAAGCCTATACCAGATGCAGCTTGGTGAACAGAGACCGGGTGGGGTTTCTGCTCCCTCCATCTTCACTGCCAGGCAACAAATGCTGGGCGCAACTTGTAGGGTCATACACAGGGGCCGTTATTGCAACTGTTCCCATGAGGACTGAAGAGTCGTTATTCTTTTTCTCTTTTCCTGCCTTCCTGTAGCATCTTGACCTGAGCAATGGAGAACCTACCAGGAAGCTTCCTCGGGGCGTTGTTTATGGCGTGGTGCGGAGATCAGATCAAAATCAGCAGAAGGAAATGGTGGTGTATGGCTGGTCCACCAGTCAGCTGAAAGAAGAGATGAACTACATCAAAGATGTGAGCCGTTTAAGAGTTTTTGCCCCTCATCTGTATTCTTTTGGTAGCATGTAAAAGGGTGGAGTTGGAAGCATTGAAGTGAACGTATTAAGGCATTTTGAAATAATTCTTTTTTTTTTTTTTTGAGACGGAGTTTCACTCTTGTGGCCCAGGCTGGAGTGCAATGGCGCGATCTCGGCTCACCGCAACCTCCGCCTCCTGGGTTCAGGCAATTCTCCTGCCTCAGCCTCCTGAGTAGCTGGGATTACAGGCACATGCCACTATGCCCAGCTAATTTTTTGTATTTTTAGTAGAGACTGGGTTGCACCACGTTGACCAGGATGGTCTCGATCTCTTGACCTCGTGATCCACCCGCCTCGGCCTCCCAAAGTGCTGGGATTACAGGCATGAGCCACCGCGCCCGGCCGAAAGAATTCTTAGTGTCATGACTTTGACTGGAAGTGTTTCTGTGTATCTTCACGGTAATGTGGATGTCCAGAGGTAAATCTGTAAGGAAGGAGGTGTTGAACCTCTGCTGGGTGGATGTTGCTAGGTAAGTATACTCGGGAGAGCAGATGGCTGCTTCTTTCCAGGTAGGATTTGGAGGCTCTTGTGTGGTCTTTATTACACTTACTAGTCCCACATCCATCGCTGGCAAGGGGACTAGGAAGACTGGCTGGTTCAGGTCAGTCAGTTGGGTTGAAACAGATGCTAGGAAGTCAGCCACAGCAGACAGTGCCCAGCCGAGCCAATCAGTGCCATTTCCTTGTATTTAATAGTTTATTTCCTATCTTTTAAACTACATGTTCTTTTGAGAAAATTTGGGGAATACAAAAATACAGAAAGAAGAATATAAAATCACTCATAATCTTGCTGTTCAACCAGAGCAATTGTTAATGTTTTTGGAGTATTTTCTACTTCTTCGGTCTCTCTTTTTCTCTCTGTCCTTCGGTCTCTTTTTCTCTCTCTCCTTCGGTCTCTTTTTCTCTCTCTCCTTCGGTCTCTTTTTTTCTCTCTGTTTCTTTTTGTTCCATCCTGCGTTTCCCTAGTCTGACCGATTCCACTGTTGCCCACACCACCTGGATTATATGGAAGAGGAAATGGGCTGCTCTGACACTGATGGGCTCCAATACAGACCAGTGGCTTCGACAATGCTTGTCAGAAGCCTAGGCAGCGTGGGGCCAGGGAGTCACCCAGGCCTGTGAGCTCGCAGACCATGCTTCAGGCTCCAGCTCTGTGTCTGACCCAGCAAGTCACTTTTGTTCTGTGCTGGCTTCAGTTCTCATGTTGAGATTATGGGGGGCTGGGCTTTGATACATAAGGTTAAAACCATAGCTCTGTGACCCCCATTTTCTTTGTGGGTTTTCAGATAAGATGCAAACTCATGATGTCTTAGCTTTGGTGTGAGTTTTTAAAAGGAACATTTCTTGTTGAATTTAAAAAATAATAAATGCTTAGCAGAAAATATGAGGAAAAACCAGAAAAATGAACACACATATACATAATGTATATGACAGCCACCAACTTTAAACCCCTGATTATCTCACCTTTCAAACATGATTGTTAAAATTTATTTTATTACATAATTTTGAGACAGGGTCTCACTCTGTCATCCTGGCTAGAGCACAGTGGCCCAATCACAGCTCACTGCAGCCTCTACCTCCCCAGCCTCATGTGATCCTCCTGCCTCAGCCTCCCAAGTAGCTGGGACTACAGGTGTGTGCCAGTACCCCTAGATAATTTTTTGTAGAGACAGGGCTTTGCCATGATGCCCAGGCTGGTCTCAAACTCCTGAACTCAAGTGAACCTCCCACCTCAGCTTCCCAAAGTGCTGGGATTACAGGTGTGAGGCACCATGCCCGGCTTTCAAACATATTTTTTAACCATTCAGAATATTCAGTTCCTGAATTTCCTGTTCAGAATAGCTCAGACATTCTAAGTTTCTTGTGTTTTTTTCTCAAGGAAATACATAGACCTTCCTCATTTAAATACTCCAGAGGTATGGCTCCTCCCTTAGTAACCTTGTAAACAGAGTCCAGAGTCCCAAATTGCCCAACACAAGGACAGAAGGAGATGTTGGCTAATCCTGAGCCATGGATGAGATGTGGCAAAGTCGCATGACTTGGAGTTACCACCCTCCACTGTGATCTACAACTGCAGGTGGGACCTGGAAGTTAGTTTCCCTCCCTGGTAGCTTCAGTTCCATCCCTGGCCTGGTCATTGCAGTGTTTGCCTTTGGGAGGGACATGCAGGACATGCAGTCCTACATTCCACCCTCTCACTACTGGGAGCAGCGCAAGAGCCAGCTCAGGGCCATGCCTGAAAGCCATTCTGCCTGCCTAGAATGAAAAGTTGTACTTTTAACCTCATTTTCCCCAAATGTTTGTAGTTAATCGCAAGAAGGTAGACTCTATTTTTAGAATTCATACGGGGAAGTCCTGGGGTCTTGACTCTCCCTTCCCCCAAATCTCCCCCAATATCCAGTAACACCTAATAAACATGCTGTCTACTTTAAAACAATGTGCTTCAAAATTAAGGTTTCCAATACTATGTCCTAAACTCGTAAATTCTAACAAACTGCTGCCTTTAGGCCCTTCGTAAAGTTGAAATTCTGGAGTGTGCTGGAGAAAACTCCCTTGAGGCTTCCTGTCCTATTTGAGGGTTCCTGAGTACTTGGCCTGTCCTATTTGAGGGTTCCTGAGTACTTGGCCTGTCCTATTTGAGGGTTCCTGAGTACTTGGCCTGTCCTATTTGAGGGTTCCTGAGTACTTGGCCTGTCCTATTTGAGGGTTCCTGAGTA
>CM052655.1:1191082-1230340 GCA_028533165.1 Leontopithecus rosalia
GAGATGGCGCCATTGCACTCCAGCCTGGGTAACGAGCGAAACTCCATCTCAACAACACAAAAAAGAAGCAAGGTGAGCAGCAGGCAGCATAGCGGGGTGGTTTGGGCGAGAGGCTGTCCTACAGAGAGACCTCATGGAGTAGTTACCAACACAGGCTTTAGAATCAGACAGCCTCGGGGGTTGAATCTTGTGTCTCTTCCTAGCTGTTTGCAGGTACTTGATTTTTCCAAACTCCGTCCCCACTTTTGTAAAATGCTGGTTATGGTACCCCTCATTCTTAGAGGTTTTGTGAGCAGTAAATGAGACAAATCCATGCCAAGTGCTAAGCGTGGTTCCTCGTGTGTAGTAAGGGTTCAGTCATTTGTGGCTGTGACTCACTTTGTTTCAAGGCTGCCTGTGTCTGCCCTCAGAGTCTGCTTGTTTCCACCCATTTTTATGCTTATCTCCATTGTACTCTTGAGGTTCGGAAAGTTTTTTGTCTTTCCCCACGGATTTTCACGTGGAGCCCTCCTGTGGGGTGAATAGGTGGAGCCAGGGAGCTGGTTAAGGCCGCCTTCCCTGACAGCATTTAGGAAAACACAAAACCTCCCCCAAGTGCTGTTGGTGTCCTCTTTAGTGATTGGAAATTTATGGTCCTTTCTCTAAATCTCCCTTTCCATTTAGGCTAGAGAAAGGCTGTATTTATTTAGATGAGATTAGATAGGCCAATTTCCACGGTTTCCTTTTCAGGGATAAATCTTTGAGAGCAGGAATCTGGCCAGATCCCCGTCTCACACTCCGTAAATGGCATGTCCCTCGCCAGGGCTGCGGCAGCGTCTATCCCGCTCTCTGTTTTGGGTTTTGCTCAAGGACAAACTATGCGCTTTTGACCGTCTTCTCTGCCGTATATCTTAGTTTACTGTCTCTCTTGTTGAGCACTGTATTTGAAACATCTTTTTTTCTCATCGGTAAAAATCTTTCAAGGAGTGTTCTCTGCCAGGGACCCTACTGGGGAACAGGTAACAAGTCTATGCCTTAATCTGGGCAGTGATCTCACAGGTGCTTACACATGTTAGAAATAATTAGGCAGTGTACACTTAAGATTTGTTGTTCCTCAATTTAAAAAAACTGAATTTTAAAAATGTGCGGTAAGTTAGACCTTGTTCTACTTTATGACAGTTTGTTTTTTTTTTTTTTGGAGGGAGGCATTCACTTGTGAAAGCTTTTATCACTGTTATTTCAGGGCTAATGTGAAACTTTCAACCACATGGGGGTGGGAGGAAGGTTCTGCTCAGGCCAGGCCATAAGATTGTGCGTTTGCTATAGAGGTTTAAAAACAGCAACAAAACCCCAGTCAAAGTTTATCTACATTTGTTGTTATACATTTTTCCTTGATAATATACTCTTCCTGCTCGAGGTGGACTGCTTCCCCACGCCTTTGGCCCATCTCTTGGTATACCGCTGCTTACAGCTTCCAAAGTTGTGGCAGTTAAATTTTCAAATATTCGCTTTTAATAATTTGTTAGAAAAGAGGTTTGCAATCCATGTAATTAGTAAGAGTTTGCTGGGTCGAATTTCTGAATGCGAAGATGAGGAACATTAGTTCTCAGAAAAGCACCAAAAGTAAAACAATGTGTCAGTGAGCAGGATTTGATCAGCATCCGTTTTAAGGAAATTTATTACACTAATGTCTGTAATATATTTTTAGTGCAATTTCAGTGATGATGGGCACAGTGTTTTTATGAACATTCTTCAGCTTTGTCCACAGAAATGATTCCACACTCCTCTTTTAGGTAAACTTGTAAACATACATATGTATATAGCAAAGTGTACAAAATGCACAGCTCGATGCAAGTATGTTTCCAACTGCTACCGTAGCAAATTTCCACAAGGTTAGTGGCTTAAAACAACACAATTGTATTATTTTACATTCCCAGAGCTCAGAAGTCCTAAAATCCAGGTGTTGGCAGGGCTGGATTCTTTTTGGAAGCTCTAGAAGAGAATGCATTTCCCTGCCTTCTCTAATTTCTGAAGACCGCCTGCACTCCTCAGCTTGTGGCCCCTCCTGCAGCTTCAGAGGCAGTAGCAGAGCATCTTTCAGGCTCTTTCCCTCTGACTCTCACCCTGCTGCCTCGTCCTTATAAGGGCCCAACTCTATAACCCGGGAATTCCCCATTGTAAGATCCTTAATGTAATCCCATCTGCAGAGTTCCTTTCTTCATGTAACGTAACAGTAGGTTTCATGAATTAGGACATGGACATTTTTTGGAGGACCATTATTCTGACCAGAACACATTTTTACAAGTGAATACACTTGTATAAACGCCACTCAGGTTAGAAAAGAGGACACAGTCCGCATTCCAGAGCCTCTTTTCTTGGTGATTGGGAAAGTAATAAAGAATTTCTCAGTATCACAACTCACCGATTCAAAGTATTGATTACCCGTATTTGGAACTATTAACTTTCTCTGAGCCTGGGCTGATGGAATACCTGTGGAAAATAAATCTTGAGTGGTTTCATTTGGGATGTTTGTCTCTGATCTAGAAATGTATCTATAAATACACAACAACAGATTTGGCAGTTTTGAGCCTTGTCTGGGCTTGGCTGAGCCCAAACAAGGGTTTTACACACTTGGACTTCCTAGTGCTAGAGTCGTTACATAGACATTCTCTGTTGAACTTGGGACCCAGTGATTAAAATATCAGTTTCTGTTTGTTTTAGGAACGTCATCAACTGCAACTTCAGCTCCTAGAACATGAAACAGAAATGTCTGGGGAGGTACCTGACTCTGACAAGGAAAGGTAAGATGTGACGCCTCTCGTCGTGTAATGGGTTTAGGTTGTAGACACACTGTGTTTTTATGGCCTCATTTGACCCTTGCCTTTTCCTTTGTGTGGTTGCCCCTTATTACAGACTTAAGCATGTGTAACATTGGGCTGAGAGCTTCCAATATGGAGCAAGTTTCCTTGGAAGCCTCCAGTCACATCTTGCAGACCATGGCTGGTCGTTAGTGTAGTGACATCAAATACTGTCACAAGTGCAAAAGTTCAGTCTATTAATGATGCCCATCGCCTTGAACTCCACAGGATACACCTTGTTGATGAGAAAACTCATCAACTGTGACTAATACCCTTTGCTTTGGAAATCAGTTTTGAAACATCTTTCTTTGTTTCCAAACTTTGCTTAGTAAAACCTTCCATGTCCCCTGGCTATGAGTGTATTAAACCCTGCGTGGAAAACACAGTATATACACTGTCTCTTCTAAAAATTACAAGGCAGAGAGGCCATTCAGGGTCCCTTATGATGGAAAACAAGGTTGAGATGATTTGAGTGTTTTGGCAAGTGACTTCACATCCCTGAGAACTGCTCGTGCAACATGGAAATTCATCTTTAAAGGGGGAGAGGATTATGATGGTGCTAAGCGTGCCCATCTCACTAGGTCACTGTTGTTAAGAGGACTGCTGGGCTTGCTGCTTGCCAAAGAGTATGTGCTGAAAGAATACCCATTTTTCCTTCCTCATTTGCAATTTCAGAGTGTTCAAAGCTTAGGAGGCTTGCTGGTCTTTAACATAGTGCTGAGGCAGACATGGGGTGTGGGAAACAGACCACCAGACCCTTCCTCCAGTATCCCGCCCCAGCGGCCCCGGAGAACTGGAGAGTATAAGCAATGTTGGAGAATCATTTGCGCTGTTTTTTTTTGAGACAGAGTTTCGCTCTTGTTACCCAGGCTGGAGTGCAATGGCGCGATCTCGGCTCACCACAACCTCCGCCTCCTGGGTTCAGGCAATTCTCCCGCCTCAGCCTCCCGAGTAGCTGGGATTACAGGCACGCGCCACCATGCCCAGCTAATTTTTTGTATCTTTAGTAGAGACGGGGTTTCAACATTTTGACCAGGTTGGTCTCGATCTGATGACCTCGTGATCCACCCGCCTCGGCCTCCCAAAGTGCTGGGATTACAGGCTTGAGCCACCGCGCCCGGCCCAATTTGCGCTGTTTTAAAACAAAAGTGTGAAACGTTTTGGGATGTGGCTTCCTCTCTTTTGATGTTAGAAGGTCTTTCAACTTTTCCCCATTTGCCAAAATTAAGGATATGTAGAGCAACTGTAATTCCAGACTTTTCGGTGCTCTGCCATCGATTGCAGATATTTTGTGTTGCTGGACCGCTTCTTCCCTGTCCCCCCATCACAGTAATTTACTGGATCTTCCAGTATTTTATTAACCCCCAAACAGAGAGCTTCTCATGTCTGTAAATGGTGCAAAAAATTCTCTCTGAGTCCCTGGAAAAGAACTGTCCTTACATGGGATAAAACTTGCAAATGGGAACGTAAAATCTAGTCGTGTGCTCCTCTGGTTTGGTAGCTTGCTGGTAATCACACCACTTTGTGTGGTCATCAGACAAAGTAGGAAGAATGCATCCTGGGATTTGATTTCTTGGTCTTGGCAGAATTTTTTATTTTTATAAATTTATTTTTTACCAAAGCTTCCCCCAAAGATGCACTCTTTCCATTTTTATTTTATTTTTGTGGAGATGGGGGTCTCACCATGCTGCCCAGGCTGGTCTCAAACTCCCGGCCTCAAGCAGTCCTCTTGCCTTGGCCTCTCTCAAAGTGTTGGGATTACAGGCATGAGCCACCATGCCTGGCCTTCTTGGCGATCTTTAAAGCTGTGACCTGTCGCTCCTGCTGTTGCTGCTTTGGTTCAGGGCTCATTTCGGTTTTCCTCCTATTCGTGTTAGGTATCAGCAGCTGGAGGAGGCATCAGCCAGCCTCCGTGAGCGGATCAGACACCTCGATGACATGGTGCATTGCCAGCAGAAGAAAGTCAAGCAGATGGTGGAGGAGGTGAGCATCTGGAAGAGGCCACAGGCCTGGGATTGCTTCCTGTGGTGAGGAAACAGCCCCAGAACAAAACTGCCTCACCACTCCGTTTTCTGTGGCCCCCAGGCTGAGGTGCTCAGGCCACTGCCATTTAGACCCAGAGTAAGATGTCCCTACATGTCCCCCGTGGACTGATGATGATGATGCCCCTAAAAGAGGGGTTTCCCCCAGTCAAAGGGTTACAGTTAAGAAAGCTGGAAAGTGCAGTTCATAAGCTCACCCACTGTGAAAGGACAGCGACCATCTGTGTGGGTGCTCACAGCTCGGAGACCAGAGCGGGTGATGGGAAGGGTGACTTTAGCCCGGGTCCCTGCACTGCCTCCACAGCTGTCTGCTTCTCTCTCCCTGCAACCATTCTTGTCCTTTATCCTTTTCTGGGTGTGTCTTTCATTCCCTTGTATGTTTCTCTCTTTTTTCTCCCTCTTTCCTCATTCTCTTCTCCCACTCCTGTTTCTTCTTCCCTTTCCTTTGCCACCATCCTTTCTCTCCTGACTGTCTCTGTAACGGGAAACCAAACTGTACATTTACTGTGTGGGCATAGTTTACTATTCTCTTTTTTCTAAATGAAAAAATGGGTGAGTTGAACATTTCCATTTCTCTAAGAGGGAAAGAGAAATTTTTAAACTTGTGTCAGTGTAATCTGCCTCTCTTGTGGTGATGTTCCAGAAAAGAAAATCTGTGCTGTGTCAAAGCGAGTCACATATTTCCAGGTCTTCTTCCTGCTCAATTAAAACATCCGGTGGAAAAAGAGCACTTAGTACTAAGAGGGTTATAAGAATTCCCTTGAGTCTAATTCTCTAACTTGCAAGGAAAAGGTTTCAATTTAGTTAAACATTTGGTTGGCAATGGAAAAATGAAAAAGGATTTTCTTTACATTAACCACTACTTTAAAAAGTTATGTTTTATTAATGGATTATTACAATTAAAAGCATATCTACTTCTAATAATCTATGTACATGACATACACATGAAAGATTAAAAATATCTCTATTTTATTAATATGTAAAATACTGGGGATCTTAATGTTGGGGTTAAGGTCAGGGAGTTGTGAGGATGGGAAGGGACATCTTGTTTTACTGTGTGCAGAATAAACACACATAATAGATAAAAGCTTGTCCTCAAGCGAGAAGTGCAGTTATACTGTGTTGAATCGTGTGTGCCTTATTTTGGTTCACGTGCACGTTTCTGGGGAGCGGTGGAATAGCCGAGGAAGCCATGCACGCACCTTTGGAATCCTTTTGTGTATGCAGGCGGGAGCACTGCTGTGACAGTGATGGGAAGGGAGATGCTGCCCTACCATCAACCCTAGGTAGATGTCAGGAGTGTGTTGTCCAAGGAAAAGCACCCTTTGCCATGATTAGCATCTCGGGGAACTTTGGCTGTCCGGGAATAGTTTTCCTGCTTTTGAATTTCACACACACCGAGTCTGGGGCGAGACCATCTCTTATTTTCCCCCTTGTGAGTGGCTAACTGTGGGGCGTTGCATTTCTCCCACCTCACCACAGGGGGGCGCCTGTGTTGTGCTTGTGTCTAATAATAGAGAACTGTTGAACAAAACGTCTTCCTGGTTGGCTTCTGATTCATTTCAATCCTTACCTGTAAGAGGTTAAGGCTGTACCAGAATCAGAGACACTGTTTTCTTTAAAAAGAGGCTTTCAAAGAAGTTTAGAATTCTCTTTTTCTAACCTACTTTCCATAATGTACCAAACATACCAGTTTGAAGGGAGTAAAGCAATTCACACACACACACACACACACACACACACACACACGTGCATGCATATACGTGTGTGTGTAGAGATGCATATGAAGATCACTGTCCATGCTTTGCCTTTTTCTACCTGTGACTTCGTATCTTCCAAACTTCTCTAAGCTTTGATGTGGTCTGTGGTCTGGAAGGCCCAGTCATTGGAATGAAATCACCAGCTAACACTGAGGTGCCATCAGAGTTAACACCCCGAGGGGCTGGCTGGCTTTCAACAGTGAATGAGGACCACCACCAACAACAACAAAATAAGATACTTTTTATTCCTGATAATTTTTGCTGCCTGATTTAGGTAGTTTGTGTTTGCCCAGCATACTACATTAACTTATATAAGAAAAAAACGGCAGCTGGGCGCGGTGGTTCACGCCTCTTATCCCAGAGCTTTGGGAGGCCAAGGCAGGCAGATCACCTGAGGTCAGGAGTTTGAGTCCAGCCTGGACAACATGGTGAAACCCCGTCTCTACTAAAAATACAAAAATTAGCTGGGCGTAGTGGTGGGAGCCTGTAATCCCATCTACTCGGGAGGCTGAGGCAGGAGAATTGCCTGAACCCAGGAGGCGGAGGTTGTGGTGAGGCGAGATTGCACCATTGCACTCCAGCCTGGGTAACAAGAGCGAAACTGTCTCAAAAAAAAAAAAATTTTTCTGTGTTGACTCTGCTGTGCCTGTTTTTAGGAGCTCAGACTTCTCATTGTGTTGCATAATGAGCCAAATCATAACTAAGTCACTTCAGATTACTTGGAGCAAATTTGGAAAGATCTAGACTACTGAATTGGTCACTTGTGACCAATATATCTGGAACTCTGACTCTAGAAGAGAAGTATGTTTTCATCTGCGGATTCTGGCTCCCCAGGTATAGAGGCAGCCTTTAAGCATACTGGCTGTTAGGGGCCCTTTTCCTTCCCTCACGTGGGTCTGGGAGCTGGTCTTCATCACAGCCTCACATTCCCACAGATGGGAGTCTCGTCTCCATCCATTGTTGGTATCATTTTGGCCATAATGTCTGTGAGGAAACTTAGTTTATTAAAATGATGGGCTTCTTTTGTTTTAGCCCAAAATGCCCAGGTATTACTACTGAGATCCTTGGAATCCTTAAACATTAAGAAACGTGTTTCTTCCCACCTCACTGGAATATCACTCTATCATAGTAATAATAGATACATAAGTGGCCCAGGTTTCGTCATCCTTCGTTCAAAAATGACTTGATTTCCATGGTGGGAGACAGTAGGTCCGTACTGTGTAGGAAGGGCTCATGATAGGGGTAAGCCTTTTGAAATGAAGGGTTAGTGCATATCTTATGGGGTCAAGTTCAGTGAGAAAACACAGTGCAAAGTGTCTTCTGTGAAATGTGGGACTAGGTATTCCTCCCTAGGCTAGGTCTCATTACTGAAGTAAGTCTCCTTCTTCATGGAGGTCAGGGGATTGGGTATCTCCCTCATCACTAGTTCTTCCAGCTGATTCTGGCTTTGATAAAAATGAAAAACAAAACAAAAAATGCCCCACAGGTACCCGTTATAGCCAGAAAATACAGAGAAATGCTGAGGGATTGGAAAGAAACAGCCCTCAAGGGGAAATCAGTTCATTCATCCATTCAGCAGATACCCAGCAGCACCTGCTTCATGCTGGGGCTGGTTACACAGTGGGGGTCATGCAGACAGGGCCCTGCTGTCACGATGTTACCCACTTGTGGGTTTCAGGGTAGTCTTGCCCTTGGGCAAGTCTTTTTTTTTTTTTTTTTTTAGTAATGGAAATGTTGTTTATTGAATAACTAATCAAAAACTTAAAAATTAATGGGGTTTTAGAAAATCTCTAACCTGTTACCTTTCACAGCAGGGAGGAGGATACCAGTCTCCTGTAAAGCTGTTAAGTAGGTGACTTTTCCTCAGGGCGAAGTAAAAAACAAGGAAACAGAGGAATGAAAATCACACTCATCCTTCTGCTCTAGTATTTTTGCAATGCTCCTAAACATGGAGCTCTCATGGGCATGATCTGGAGACAGACGATGAGAGAAAGAGACAGACATTGACCTACATACATACACGTATGATGGCCATTGAGCTAGAGAGTTGCACAAATAGATGGAACTGTGAAGTCCACTACTTCATAGACATTAATCCTTGTGAAGACAGTTAGGTAGTAGGCATCCTGTTGGATTGGTCTTTGGTCTTGAGTCAAGCTGCATTCTTTTTTTGATTTGATTTGATTTTTTTATTTTTTTATTTTTTAATTTTTATTGCATTTTAGGTTTTGGGGTACATGTGCAGAACACGCAAGATGGTTGCATGGGTACACACGTGGCAGTGTGTTTTGCTGCCTTCTGCCAAGCTGCATTCTTTAGATTGCCGGGAAAGGTCAATCTGGGAGAGCTGCGAGGGGTAAAAAGCGAGGAGGATCCTGAGGCCCCCACAGTGCCCTCTGCTCTCAACTCTTTGAGTGTGGGGTCTTCAGTCCCAAGTCTTTCACGCCTCTTTACCTGCTCTCACCATGGCTCACCCGCTGCCAACCAGAGCGGCTCTCCTGCCAAGGGGAAAGTGGAGGAAAAAACAAATTATTTGCCCTCCAAGAGGGTGAGTTGACATTTTTGCCAATGGGCAGGGATATTGTTCAGCTGAATAAACAGTAATTTCTTAGGAGGTTTTTTTTGAACTGTTTCCCGGTGTAGTCATTAGGCATCCTTTCCTTTGATCACGTCTTCCTTCTGATTTCCTGTTGCCGTTTGTGGGGAGGAAGTGTTCCTCCAGCAGTGCCTGAAGGCAGTTTCTGTTCATTTGCAGAGGAGGCATTTTCTTTAGACTTCTTTTGCTCAAAGCAATTGCAGTTCACCCCGCTTTGCTGTAAATGAGCTGTTCTAACAGCGCACAGGCAGAAGGAATTGCTGCACATCAGAATCACCTGGGGCGCTGGAAGACACGCCTGGATTGGCAGGTGGGATGGAGGCAGACTGCGTGCTGAGTTTGGTTTTGTTTTAAAAACTCTACAAGTGATTCTAATATGCAGCCCAATTGAGAATTGCTGTCCTGGATTCTCAGAGCACTGGCCTGGCTCTCCTTGCTGGGTTTCGTGTTTGTGTTTTTGGCCAGTGTCCCTCGGAAATGCCTGTGCCTGAGGTGGGAAGCTGGCGATGAACTCAGAATAGGGAGGGCTCGACAGAAAGCAAGCCAGGGAGATAGTCACCAGGGACAGGAGCCCAGAAGTCGAAAAGCTGGTCCAAGTCTGTGACTCTGTCAGCACTGTCAGGAGACCTTCACTTCTTGCCAGCCCCTGGTCCTGGGAGGATTCTGTGACAGCTCACCCTTTTTAAAATTTTGTTTTAGAGACAAAGTCTTGCTCTATTGCTCAGGCTGGAGTGCAGTGTTTGAGTCATACCTTCCTGAAGCCTCCAACTCCTGGGCTTAAGTGATCCTCCCCTTTCAACCTCTCATGTAGGTGAGACTGTAGGCACGTGCACCCACACCCAGCTAATTTCTTTTTTAAAAAAATAGAGACAGGGTTTTGCTATGTTGCTCGGCCGGTATTCCAACTCCTGGACTCTAGCAATCTTCCCATCTTGTCCTCTTAAAGTGTTGGGATTACAGGCGTGAGCTACTGCACCTGGCCTGACAGCCTACTCTTAACAGCTGCACTGGCCTGGTGGTATCCAGATAATACACCCTCAAAGGCTATTTAGGCTCATCTAGAGAGTGTTATTAAGATGGGATGAGGTACACTTGTTAAATAGATGATAGAAACTCGAAGGGACAGAATCCAATCCACCTAAGTCCTTGAAAGCTGGGAACCTACCACTAGCAGAGACTAAGAGTGATTGTCATAGATCTTCCGACTGTGCTTGTATGCACGTGTCTGCCTTGCCCTGGTTTAAATCATTCACTTCTGTCTATACAGAAGACATTACACTTGGCCACACTGCACCCATTTAGAAAGAGAAGAAAAATAGATCCTGGTGGAATAATTAACAATGACCACTTCTCAAGTTCAAGGCAAAGCAGAATATTACTGTGATTCCTAAGGAGTGATTTTGAAAGTATGGTCATCTTTAATGGTCATCTCTTAGATTTGTGTAAAGAGTGATGTTGTAGTCATAATACAGCAGTTCCTGGGGAAACAAACTGGATCGGGGGAATAGAGCTGCAGTAACTCCTGAGAGAGGTGAGGCTTTGAGAATCTGTCTCTTTAGCTAGTTGGTCAAACAAGGCTTCACATTACTAGTTCCTAAATCTACATGCTCCTGCAGTTAGAGACCTTTATGTGCATATGACTAAAAATGGCCTAGAAAGAGAGCAACGAGCACAGACTTCAGCATCAGACAGACCTGCACCTACTATTGTGGACCTTTGAAAGTTATTAGTTTCCTTGTCTGTAAAATGGGGTCCATAATGGTATATACCTCAGTTTTTCTAAGAGTTAAATTAGATGACATGTCTAAAATGCACAGCATGTTAATTGGATCATAAGAAATAAATACTAATGGGGCTGGGCGCGGTGGCTCACGCCTGTAATCCCAGCACCTTGGGAGGCCGAGGCGGGTGGATCATGAGGTCAAGAGATCGAGACCATCCTGGTCAACATGGTGAAACCCCGTCTCTACTAAAGATACAAAAAATTAGCTGGGCATGGTGGCGCGTGCCTGTAATCCCAGCTACTCAGGAGGCTGAGGCAGGAGAATTGCCTGAACCCAGGAGGCGGAGGTTTCGGTGGGCGGAGGTTTCGGTGAGCCGAGATCGCGCCATTACACTTCAGCCTGGGTAACAAGAGCGAAACTCTGTCTCAAAAAAAAAATACTACTAGAGGTTATTATTATCACCAGGCAGTGAGTTCCTGCTGTGTATACCCAAAGTTAGGTGAATTAAAAGCAAAGGTAGCAATGTTGATTTGCTGACCTGTGCAGAGCGCTGACCTTCCTCTTTCCCTTGGGGAGTCTTGTTGGCCACATTCGATCTTTGGGTATAATTCTCTCTTCTCTTCTGTGCTCTGTGCTGTTTTCCAGCTTAGCCGTCAGTCCCTTGACAAGAGTATTTACACACAAAGCAATTTTTAAAATTTAAATTCCGTCCATCCCAAGTATCTTCCATTTTTAAACGGTTCAGCCATTTGCCGGCACACAGTTTAAAACCATCGTGTCATGTGCTCAAACGTGCACACACCCCAGAGTCCGCTTTTGCCAATTGCCCTGTGTTTAGAGGATTTCAGGTACTTCTCATGGTGGTCATTAGCCACACTGGGGGTAGGGAAAGGAGCCCTAGCACTGAGCCCACAAATCTAATCCACTCAATTGAACTGTCTCCAGATCATGTCGCACGAGCTCTTCTCCAGATTTAGTCTCCGGCTCTTTGGAAGATGATAAATTGGTAGCCTGCTCTGGGTTGGACGCGATTCCTTTATTGTCCGTGATTAGAAGAGCACTTGTACACTCTGCTGGGAACAGGTGGTATTTATCTATGGTGAGCCGATGAACCAAACGGGAAGGACACACTTTTGAAAGGAAAATCTGACGATGTGGGGCTGTTTGTGAGCACACCCGCATACCGTTACCCTGGCTTGTACAGCCTCAAACTGCAGAGTCAAGACAACTCAGAGATTCACAGAGTATTTTTAGGAACTTGAGTAGACATCCAAGAAGCAACTGCAGTGAAAAAGACTACCAAGAAACCATTCAGGAAGTTCCAAGTGGAGGCTGGGAAGATGAATCCTACAGAAAAGCTGCCAAAGACATCTGCTCAGGAGATGGGAAGACAGCTTGAAGAATCTTAGTGCTCTGGGAAGGAAGTGCTCCCACCGGGTCACTCCCCAGAAAGTACAGAAACAGCCAGGTGTCCATGTGTTTGGTTCAATTTGCATATAAGAGGTGGCCCCGAGGGTGTCCTTTCTGAATGGATGTCAACCTTGTCATCTTAGCACTCTTCTAAGAGAAGTTTAGCTTGCTTCTATCACGATGGGCATTTTGCCTGAAGTGGTTCAACCAACTTCACGAAGTGTGTCTGATAAAGAGAAATCTATTTGGCTGAAATGTGTTAAACTGAAACATCCTTCGTGTATGCTTTATTTTTATAGAGGTCTTTGTTGAGACTGCTGTGGCATTGGTGTTTCATCAGAACATGACAGTTTTGCTGACACGTAGCAGTACTAGCTGCAGTCATAGCAATGGGTGGCATGAATCTACATAAGCTAAGAGACTGGGCTCATGGAGTGAGTGGGCTCAGAGGCCCTGTGTCCCTCAGACGTTGGCTGGTTCTCCGCTCCCACCCCTCCTTCATGGCAAAGCGGGCATGAGGATGCTTTCTTGTTAACATTTGACTTTGCTTTCATTTAGACGCTTCTGCGCAGCTTAAGCAAGGAGGGAGGGATGGGAACGCAGCAGATGGATACTTTTCTCTATAAGTAATTAACTGTTAATATTGTCGCCCTGTGCACCGTGCTGTCTAGACACAGATCCCCAGATAGTATGCTGGGTATTCCGATTTCCACTAAGCAGACAGAGGCAGATTTGAGAATCTATCTCATCTGGATGTTAGCTTAGTGTTGTTACCTATCCTGTCGCTTAGGGATACCTTTATGGCTCTAATGTTTTTCTAAGTCTCTGGTGGAAAAGTCACTGGCATTTGTTCTAGCGGCACTGATTCATTACCAAGTTTTTAAAAATGGAATAATTAAGAGAACGCATTGACCTTTAGAGAAAGTGGGTCACCCATGTGGGTTCCACTTTAAGGGTGGTGTGCTTTCTTCTGCTTTTGGAGTTTCTTCTCTCTTTCAGGCTGTGGATAGTATCTGGAGGCCAGGCAGGCCTTATTCTGGAGCAGATAGTGAGTGAGGTTCCTGTAATACTGCATGACCTGAGAGTGCCACTTGGTGGATGCCCTTGAGGTCTCCTGCGCTTGGCCCTGGCCCTGGGTCCTAGGCTCACTGTTGATCTCCTTAGGTCTGGTTCTTTGCCTCACAGGACCTACTTCACGCTATTCTGTTCTGCCTTGGCTGGTGACCTCCACTCACCTCTTTCTTGCCGGGACTGTGATGAGGTGTGAACTTGGCTTACTGCTTGTCAAACCTAAGTCATGTGCTCAAATGCTGCCCTGCCACCCCATTCCCTCCTTTAACTGGATCCTTAGCCTTGGACTCCAAGGCTACAGCTCTGTCTCATAGCCACTCACGCCCCACCCAAAGGAGGGGCTACTGGAAGGTTTAAGGCAGGAGTTATTTATTGTAAATGATAGCCTTATGGTTTCTAATTCTAGTGTTTAACATGGTATTATTCACTTGTTTATTTCAGAATCTTAGATACTGTATCTAAAATGTCCATTTTTGGAAGGTATCAGAAAGAGCACAATTGTGGCAGCCTTTTTTCTGTATGTATTTTATGTATTATTAAAAAAAGCAGGTTCATTCTATGACAGGTGTTGGTTACTATACTCACAATATAAATTGTCTTTTCAAGGGAAAAGATCTTTTTCTTTGGAAACGTTGAACCTATGCTCTGTTTATTGAAATTGTTCTAATTGACTTTGAACTGTTTCTCAGAGACCTGGTGGCCAGTTTCTGGCCATACGAAGTGTGTGAGGCTGAGTCATTCATGTTACAGGTCACTGTCAGTCACAAATGCTTCTGTTATTCCGAGGCGATGCATATGGATGTCACTTTCCCATGTCAGTCATCTCTGGAAGGTATTATTTGCCCAATTTTTTAAGCATGGGAAACTGAGGCTTCGAGTCTTAAAACGTAAGTAGCTGGCAGTCCCTCAGCAAACAGTAACGGTGCTGCACTCCATGCACAGACGTGTAGCTGCAAAGCCAGCCTGCCTTCTTTTCTTGTTGCTTTTTAATTGGAAAAAAATTTAAATTGGAAAAAGTTATAGAAAATGATACAAAAACCCACGTACCCTCTTCTACAATTAACAAATGTTGTCATTTGGGCACATTTGTTTCTGTATTTTTTTTAAACACAAGAACACATCACAGATAAGGAAGAGGTTCTCTTTTCACCCGTCCCCCTTTCTCTTCCTTTTCCTTCTTTAACCCCGTCGTCTTGTTCAGAGGCAATTTGCTCTCCATCGAGGCCCTGCCTTATATGTTTATATATACTTATATGTAAGGCATGGCCTCGATAGAGACCAAATAGGTATACAAATATAGTAAAATCGTAAGTATGTGGCTTAGTTTGTATTTTAAATTTTACGTGAATTTTAATTTATAATATTAAAAATAAGTTTTATTGCACATATTTTGCAACTTAGTTTGTTTTTGCTGTTACTCCATGTGGATCTAGATTATTTATTTCAACGCTGTGTAATATCCTTTTATTTGAATATATTGTAACTTATCCTATTGAAATTTTTATTCTTTTCCAAAGAATACCTTCTCTAACTAGGAAGTATACTTAGAGGAGAAAATGCTAGTGCATGGGATTGGCGCAATGTCATCTTTTTAAGATACTGTCCAATCACTGCCCACAGTGCCCGTACATTCCACCAGTCACACATGAGAGGCGAGATTTTCCAAATGCTCACCCCCACTTGGCACTGTGTGGACTATAATCTTGGCCAGTTAGGAAATGGGATCTCGGTGCTTTGATTTTCATTTACGTCAGCCTGATTATGACTCATTGCAACTTGTGGGGTGGAGAAACTTTTCTTAAGCTTAATGACCATTCAGGTTTCTTCCTTTATGAAATGTTTGTTCATAGCATTTGCTCATTTTTATATTAGGTTGTTTTTCTTTTTTTTTCAGCTAACTTGTAGGAATTCTGCGTCTTATCAATATTAATCATTTATCAAAAATTATTTGGATGCCATTATCTTCTACTCAGCGTTTTTGTTTGTGGCGTCTTTTATAATACGTAGGTTTTTACTGTCGGTGGAAGTGAAGTTCATCTCTGTGGCTGTGTTTTGTGGCGTCTTTTATAATACGTAGGTTTTTACTGTCGGAAGTAAAGTTCATCTCTGTGGCTGTGTTTTGTGGCGTCTTATAATACGTAGGTTTTTACTGTCAGTGGAAGTGAAGTTCATCTCTGTGGCTGTGTTTTGTGGCGTCTTTTATAGTACGTAGGTTTTTACTGTCAGTGGAAGTAAAGTTAATCTCTGTGGCTGTGTTTTGTGGCGTCTTTTATAATACGTAGGTTTTTACTGTTGGTGGAAGTAAAGTTCATCTTTGTGGTTGTGTCTTTTATAATACGTAGGTTTTACTGTTGGTGGAACTAAAGTTAATCTCTGTGGCTGTGTTTTGTGGTGTCTTTTTTTTTTTTTTAAGATGGAGTTTCGCTCTTGTTACCCAGGCTGGAGTGCAATGGCGCGATCTCGGCTCACTGCAACCTCCGCCTCCTGGGTTCAGGCAATTCTCCTGCCTCAGCCTCCTGAGTAGCTGGGATTACAGGCACGCGCCACTATGCCCGGCTAAGTTTTTGTATTTTTAGTAGAGACAGGGTTTCACCAAGTTGACCAGGATGGTCTCGATCTCTTGACCTCGTGATCCACTTGCCTCAGCCTCCCAAAGTGCTGGGATTACAGGCTTGAGCCACTGCGCCTGGCGTGGTCTTTTATAGTATGTAGGTTTTACTGTCGGTGGAAGTAAAGTTAATCTCTGTGGCTGTGTTTTGTGGCGTCTTTTATAGTATTTAGGTTTTTACTGTCGGTGGAAGTAAAGTTCATCTCTGTCGCTGTGTTTTGTGGCGTCTTTTATAGTATTTAGGTTTTGCTGTTGGTGGAAGTGAAGTTCATCTCTGTGGCTGTGTTTTGTGGCGTCTTTTATAGTACGTAGGTTATACTGTCGGTGGAAGTGAAGTTCATCTCTGTGGCTGTGTTTTGTGGCGTCTTTTACAGTATTTAGGTTTTACTGTCGGTGGAAGTGAAGTTCATCTCTGTGGCTATGTTTTGTGGCGTCTTTTATAGTATTTAGGTTTTACTGTCGGTGGAAGTGAAGTTCATCTCTGGCTGTGTTTTGTGGCGTCTTTTATAATACATAGGTTTTTACTGTCGGAAGTAAAGTTCATCTCTGGCTGTGTTTTGTGGCGTCTTTTATAGTACATAGGCTTTTACTGTCGGTGGAAGTGAAGTTCATCTCTGTGGCTGTGTTTTGTGGTGTCTTTTATAGTACGTAGGGTTTTACTGTCGGTGGAAGTGAAGTTCATCTCTGTGGCTGTGTTTTGTGGCGTCTTTTATAGTACGTAGGTTTTTACTGTCGGTGGAAGTGAAGTTCATCTCTGTGGCTGTGTTTTGTGGCGTCTTATAGTACGTAGGTTTTTACTGTCGGTGGAAGTGAAGTTCATCTCTGTGGCTGTGTTTTGTGGCGTCTTTTATAATACATAGGTTTTTACTGTTGGTGGAAGTGAAGTTCATCTCTCTGGCTGTGTTTTGTGGCATCTTTTATAGTACGTAGGTTTTTACTGTTGGTGGAAGTGAAGTTCATGTCTGTGGCTATGTTTTATGGCATCTTTTATAGTATTTAGGTTTTACTGTCGGTGGAAGTGAAGTTCATCTCTGTGGCTGTGTTTTGTGGCGTCTTTTATAGTACGTAGGTTTTTACTGTTGGTGGAAGTAAAGTTCATCTCTGTGGCTGTGTTGTGTGTCTTTGTCACACAGATCGTTTCCATCGAGTTTTGAAGTTTGTTCATCTTCAGGTCTTCAGTTACAGTCTGCGCATCCGTCCCCTCTATCCTCTTCCTTACTCTGTTTTTCTCCCCAGCACGGATCATCCAATAATATGTCTTACACTTTATTTACCTGTTTTGTATGTTTATTTTGTCTGTTGCCTGTTTTCTTCCACTAGAATGTAAGTCCCATGAGGGCAGGGACTTGCCTCTATTTTATTTATGGCTGTATATCTCTAACACCTGGGATAGTCACTGGCAAATGATAGTTGCTCAATAAATATTTCTTGCCCAAATAAAGAATAACCAATGTAGAATTTATTTTTGTGTGTGAAATGAATAGGCCTGCTGTTATTTTTGGCTCACTGGAAGCTTGTTTCTCTAGTACCATTGCCATACTGAGTTTCTTCATGTCACCTTCTTTGAGCTGGAGTTGTGTCCCCCATACCATTGCCTTTGAATATTCCTGCTTTCCCTTCCTTCTGCTGGAGACCGGAGTAAACCCACTCCTTGGGCTTACGTGTGGGAGTGAGGATGAGCAGGAGCCAGGTATAATTTATGAGGAGCTCTTCTCTGATGGGACAGTTGGTAAACATTTAAGAAGAGCCTCTTAGGAGCATGAGTGCAAAAATGGGCAAGAGTTCCTGCTCTAAAAGGACCTGTTGGCTGACATTTAAACTCATTAGAACTTGAGGCAAAATGTCGTAAGTGGTGGGAACACAGAGGCTGGAAAACTTAGTGGTTCAGTTCATAGGCTTTGAGTAAATCAATCTGGTTTTGCATACTGCCTCTGTTCCTGACGAGGCTTTGTATCTTGAGCAAATTATCCTCTCCAAGATTTGGTTTCCTTATCGATAACATGGTACTGTTGTGACAGCACCTCCTCCAGAGGTGGTTGTAAGGATTGACTACGATGCGTGCTAAATGCTGAGCTCGGTTGCTGCCTGTACAGACTAATTCCGGTGTGGGCGGAGAGTCTTCAGGGAGGAGGTAGTGTGTGACCCGGCCTTGCTGGATAGGTTGGATTTTTCTAGGCAGGGATTGAGTGGGTGGACATGTCAGACAAGAGAGAATAAATAAAAGCAAAAACATAGAGACCAGTAAGTATAGGGCAAGTTCACAGAGCATTCATCTAGTTCAGATGGTATGAGGGAGTGAGAATTGAAGAGGCTAGAAATACAGGTTGACACCAATTGTGATGGTTTATTCGCACCAAGCCAGGAAGGATGTCCTCCATCACTCTGCTCCTCATTCTTCAATGGCGTCCCATTGCCTGATCAGATCTGAGTGGTGCCTCTGGCCAGTGGGTGCTGGAGGAATAGGAGGGGAGAGGAGCAGGGAGGGGACAGCAAGAAAGCTTCAAGGAGAGACCTGGCTAGTGCTAGAGAGTGTTCACTTTCCAAGCACCTGAACTTTAGGAAGAGCTTTTAAAATGCATTTTTGCTTTCGCACCAGCAACGTGCCAGGTGTGGAGCCAGAGGCGTCCATATATATGCATTACATGATTTTGAAACACTTCTCTGCCTGGACACTCCTGTTCAGGATTTGGTGTTCTGTCTCTGAAACTGAATTCATCAAGAAAAGCACAGGGGTATATAAGCTTCTTCCCCATCTCCATTCCACCAGCCTCCTCTTGAATCGTAGAGGGAAAAACGAACAGCCTCAAGAATCAAGCCCTCGGGAGATCCTTTGTGGCAGGAGATATCAGGCGTCAACCCTTTCGCAGCCCCGCCTACTCTGCAGGGCAGCTTTGCAGCCCGAGGCTGTCAGCACAGGGAGGATGGAAGCAAGCAAACCTTGAACACTGTGTGGTGTGAATAGGACAGCCTGGCCTTGGCCTCACAGACACTTACCTGGGTCTTCATCTCAGCCCTGCCAGCATCCAGATGATTGTTAAGGGAATGAGTGAATGGTGAAGTATTGGAACCTCAGTTTCCTGGTATGGTAGAGATACCCACCTAAGGTGGTTTCTGAGAACCGTGAGCTAACCCAGCAAGTTCCTTGTAGATTGCACGTTCCTTTTTTTCTTCCTTCTCAGCAAAGGTGCTCAGATTGGGAAGGAGTTTAACCGTCCTTCCCTGACATTTGTACAGCCAAGTCACGCTTAGGAACCAGAGTGCTCCTCCTCTCTTTCAGGACAGGTTGGGTTATGTTTAATATAAGATAGAAATCAAACCAAATTACATTATTTTACCTCAGAAGCCAGTTGCAGCCGATCCTTTTGAATGGTATGGTTCTATTATTATATATTACTTCAAACTTAATAGGAAAAAATTGATTAAAATATGTGCCATGTTCATATCTAGCCTGGCTGAATGCCACAAGACACATTAATTGAAAATGAATTTCCACAAATCCAATCAGGCATCATGAAGATGAAAAATGTACCTTTTTTCCTCCATTCCTTCATTGATTTTTCATTTTCCCCACTCAGTGCTTCATTTAGCAATTTTTCAGTTTCTTTTTGTTGTGGCCTTAATTCATTCCCTTCAGTCCCCTCCAGATGAGATAATGTACCATTTTCTGCATCCTTATTAAACTCCTTTCGTGCTGCATTAGTGCAGGGCAGATTCTCATCTTGTCGGATTTCTCCAGCATTATTATTTTTTTTGTTGTTAAATAGAGGCTGAGCTTTTTTATTCTTACGTTTTGTGGTGGCTTTTATCAAAGAAAATACACTTTAAAAATACAGTAACTATGAAATTACATTGTTACAGGACTTTCAAAATAGAATTAAGGGATGCTATAGCAAAAATAAAAAACTTTTTCAGAGGAAGAATATAGAGTGTCAGTTACTCTAATATTCACAGTGGGCCTATGGGGATCAAACACCGTTTCTCTTTTGTTGAGGGAAATGGAAACAATGGTTTCCCACACCACAGAGGGATCAGGAGGTTGGGTTAAAGACACGGCACTGTCAGGAAAAAAAGGAGGCAGAGGTAGACAGTGGCTGAAGCCCAAGTGAGCTCTAGAAGGTTCCATGCCTGACCCAGGCAGTTCACCATTTCCCTGGATTTCTAGAGGTTTTGAAAACAACAATGGGATCTTCAAGCTATTTCTTTGTAAAATGTTCCAATTTTCAAATAATGTAATGGCATAAATTTCCCCTGAAAAGGCTGTAAGAACTCACAGTGAAGTAATCATGTTGCGCCGTTTTGACCTGGAATTCATAACCCTCGTAATCTCATTTTGATGAGAAGCTTTGATTGGCAGTTACGCATCTTTGATGATATTTTCAATCTGACGTTCTTTCGAGGAAGCTGTCTGAAGCAGAATGTCTATAAATGAGGCCCCCGAGAAGGAATAAGAAAGCGGGGTGTTGGGGTGGGGGCTGGGAGCTCTGGTGTGTTTATTAACCAGTGCTTGAGTTTTGTGACGTGTGCAAGTACCCACAGCCACAACACTGACTCTGAACACAATGAAATGAAACATCATAAACACATTTCAAATAAACAACTTAAAATGTTCATTTCAGGGGAAATTTATGCCATTACATTATTTGAAAATTTGAAAATTTCACAAGAAAATAGCATGAGGATCCTCATTATTGTTTTCAATACTCTTAGAAATCCAGGGAAATGGTGAACTGACTGGGTCAGGGATGGAATTTTCAAGAGCTCTCTCGGGCTTCATTCATTTAAAATGAAAACAAAATAAAACAGATTTTAAATAAAATAAACAGTAACGTCAAATAAACGTTCGAATAGAATAAACTTAATGTGGATTTAGAATTGAATTCCGTTTTCCTTACAAGATTTGAACAGTTTGATTAAATGCGACCATCAGTTTTGTTTTCTGTTTTCAAAGGGTTCATTTGAGCAAGCAGTGATTCATGAATCAGGCCCAGGCCACAAGCAATTGAGGACTTCACCTGGGGGCATGAGGGACAAATTCTACAGGTGTTTATGGAGGCAAGACAGGGAAAATGTTTGATTGATTAGCAAGTCCCTACTTTGGTCACACCTGTAATCCCAGAGCTTCGGGAGGCTGAGGCAAGAGGACTGCTCGAGGGCATGGATTTGAGAATAGCCTGGCCAACATAGCAAGACCCTATTTCTACAAAAAAATCAAAAAATCATCCAGGCACAGTTCGTCATTCCTGTAAGCCTAGCTACTTGGGAGGCTTAGGTGGGAGGACCCCTTGAGCCCAAGAGTTTTAGGCTGCAGTGAGCCATGGTTGTACCAATATGCTACAGCCTAGGTTACAGAGGTGGACTTTGCCTCAAAAAAAAAAAAAGTCCCTATTTAGAGGTTAGTTGGTGTTTTCTGATTGGTTACATTTAAATTTCCTTTTCCTAAGCTATGGCCATTCACTCTGAGATGGGTTAAAGTTTGCTTAGGTTAGAACCCAAGGCACTGGGGCCACCTCAGCCTAATGGTCTTCCAATTAATTAATGTAATGGCTCCCCTCTTTTCACTAGCCTTTCATTCGTGAGAGATTGGTCAGGGTTTGGTGTGACACCTTCTGTTACCATCATGGCTGGTTTGTCTTTTTCCCAGCTTGAAACGCCCAAGTGTGACGTCAGTTTTAACCTACCTCCTAGTATCGGTAAAGAGGGGTGGGGGGAGTTGATCATACACGTGACGCTCCCAGTACATAATAAACGTGATGTGCACAGTTTCCATGCCCTGCCTGGTGTGTTTCCTGTTTACACACAGTGTTTTTTGTGTATATTATCCTTTGCCAGCTGGTGAAAGAAAATACCCCAAAGCACAATTTCTGAACAGCCTATGTCAAGTACTGGGTGGTATTTAATGCTTACTTGCTGCTGTGTTTCTTCATTAATTTCTCTTCACAGTCCCCGAGTTCAATATTGAATTATGCTTCATGAGTCTTGCACATTTGGGTGCTACTCATAGGACTCCAAGTCTAGAGCCTGTCTCATTTCTGTCCTCCGACGTGAAGTGGACTGTGTCCTGCTTGTTACTAATGGGAAGAAATTCCAGGAAGCCCAGAAGCCTCACAGCTTCCAGCTGTGGATTCCTCACTGAATTCCTAACAACTCTACTACATTTTTGTACAGTTTCATTTTGGTCTGGTTGACATATGAGCTGTTTTCAAAACCTATTGGGAGGATGCTTTTTTTTTTAACCATAGCAACCTGTTTCTAAAGCAGTTTTTGTTAAAATGTGTGGCTTGGCAAGGGTAATTTCAGCTCCTGAGAGAAGTGATCTTTTATATGAGATAATTAATACACTAACCACTTGTTCCCTGTGGATCTGGGGTCTAGTACAAGGGCAGGAAGTCAGGAAAGGATGGCAGTAACAGTGACCTGTCCTAACAGGGGTAGGCTCAAAGGCTGAGGTAGCCATCACAAAAGAGCAGGGACACAAAGCCAGCCTGGAGGACTTGGAAAGTGCTGGCCTGGGAGTTGACTGTAGATTGTGACAGCAGCAGTTTTTCTGGTGGAAAAGGGGATGGAGGGTGGGGAGGCATTCCTAATGGAGCCACCAGCCTGTATGTGCAGAGGCCTGGGGGCAGGACCGTAGTGTGTTCATGGAGTGCTGAGAGGATGGAGTGTCTTACATGTAGGGTTCATTGAAGGGACAGGATGAGCATGAAATCAAAGTGGGGAAACAGGGAGCACGGCAGGAGGGCCTTCCGTGCCATGCTGAGTTTCAACATTGAAAGCCTAGGGGGATTTAAGTGGGAGAGTGAGATACTCCGCATTTCTGTTGCCAGAGCGTTTGTGTTTTGTAAATGCTCCCTCCATGGGACTCCAGCATGTGGCTGTGGTTAAGGAGGATTACTTAACTCAAACCACCTACGATCAGTTTCGAGAAACTAGAAGAACTTTTATTCCCCCTCCCTCCTTAAATATTAAACTGGCCTATCGTCTTAGAGACTGACATCCTGCATGATTGATCAGGCTGCAAGGCATCTATTCGATTTGTGTTAGAAAGAAACATACGAATCAAAACAAAAATGAGGAAAAATTCTAGTAATATCACTTAAAAGGTCCCAGACTTTACCAAGACGTGTAAATCCTTGTTCTATGAGGGGACCTACTATTTGATTTTTAAATTTAGCTGTTGCAAGATTATGTTCTTATATAAATCAAATAGGTGAGGTCTAGAAAATGAGTGTTTCTAATTTCTCAGTTCTTTTTTTTTTTTTTGAGACGGAGTTTCGCTCTTGTTACCCAGGCTGGAGTGCAATGGCGCGATCTCGGCTCACCGCAACCTCCACCTCCTGGGTTCAGGCAATTCTCCTGCCTCAGCCTCCCGAGTAGCTGGGATTACAGGCATGTGCCACCATGCCCAGCTAATTTTTTGTATTTTTAGTAGAGACGGGGTTTCACCATGTTGACCAGGATGGTCTTGATCTCTTGACCTCGTGATCCACCCGCCTTGGCCTCCCAAAGTGCTGGGATTACAGGCTTGAGCCACCGAGCCCAGCCAGTTTCTCAGTTCTTAATGCCCTGATTTGAGCCTGGTAACTTGCATCATTTACCAGCACCTGGTGACAGCTAGAACTAAATGCAGCTTTGTGAAGGGTAAATTGAAGGTCCAGCTTACACATTTAATGCATCAAGAAGTGAGAGCAAAGGTGCCTCATGGAGTCCTTGCATACCAGCTGTCTGGTACCCCGGATTTTGCAGCAGCTCCTGATTTGGGGGTTGCTCTGGGGACATGTGTTTAGTAAGATCATCTTGGCTCAACTGGACCGCCAGGCATCTATTCCAGAAGGTTCTTCCCCTGGAGTCTATGGGATGGATTGTTTAGGGATGGCTGGATGGATTTGTCGATACATTCATTTGTTATCTGAGAATATAAAGATGATCAAGGTCTTTACTCTTGGGAAGCTCACAATCTAGGGAAGGAGAAACATCAGTAATCACGTAGTAGTGGCTTCCTTTTCAGTGTGCTGGGTGCTACAAGAAATATTTCAAGATTGTTTGAAGTTAGTAGTCAGAAATAACACCAGCCACGCCGGTGTCTGACTTAAAGATTGTGAGAAAAGAACCAAAGGCTGGAGAGTCAGATGTTACTTGTAGAACATCAGACCCAGGAGCGTGTGAGTCTACTTGCTTTAGAAGCAAGGTGCCTCACGTGGGAGGTTCTTCAGGGCAGGCCAGTGTGGAGACTAAGTTGGGATTCAAGGTTGGCACCCCTTGGGGCCGGCAGTGCACTGACTCGTCCATCCTTAGCATCCTTTCTGCTCTTACCTGAACAAGTCAACTCAGATCACAGACTATACTAGACAAGATGCTTCTGTAAGAAATGTTGCAGGATAAAAGCAGACCTGCACAGACAGCATTCATTTAGCCCAGTAGTGTAATTGCTTCTTGGCACACCATTCTTGAAAACCATAATTCTTCCTAGAAGCTGCAGCATCCTCAAATCCTTCTCCCGTCCAGCTCCTTCTCCCCAGAACCAGGTTTCTCTCCTGGCTAACATCAGCCCTCTGTGCTTTCCTGAGAATCCCAGAGACTTTCTCCCCACAGCACTCTCTCTAGGTGATGTCTTTGCCATTTATTTATTGATTGATTGATTGATTGATTGATTGATTGATTGAGACGGAGTTTCTCTCTTGTTACCCAGGCTGGAGTGCAATGGGGCGATATCGGCTCACTGCAACCTCCGCCTCCTGGGTTCAGGCAATTCTCCTGCCTCAGCCTCCTGAGTAGCTGGGATTAAAGGCACGTGCCATTGTGCCCAGCTAATTTTTTGTATTTTTAGTAGAGACAGGGTTTCACCATGTTGACCTGGATGGTCTCGATCTCTTGACCTCGTGATCCACTCGCCTCTGCTTGGGATTACAGGATTGAACCACCGCGCCCGGCCGATTTATTTTTAAACTGCAATCTGAGGGACAGTGACCGGTAGGATCCTCTCAGTATCTTACCTGAGCTGCTCATTAAGGTGTTTCTAAACCACCTCTCTTGCTTCCTTGCCTCACAAGCCGCTTTGATTTCTTCAGAGAAATCAAAAATTATTTGAAATCACATTTCACATCATTTGATTAAATACCACCCTTGACTTTGTTGGAATCTTTTTGTTCCATTTTGCCTTTCATTTAAAGATTTTAAAACTCAACTTTAAACATCTTAATATGTAAAAAGGAATGAAAAATGCACACCATGAGAATCATTTTTGGAAATGATTCCTACAGAAATGGAAGGAAATTCACACAAAACAAACTTTAACCCTACGACAACCGGAAGGGTTCCACTTCTCAACTTCTCCTCCAGCTTTTACTTTCATCATTGTAAATTTTTGTTTTTTGTCCCTTGAGGCTTTTTGTAAACTTTCCATTTTGCAGTATATTTTTTTTTTACTGTTTGTGTAATATACTCCATCAAATTGATATTTGATAATTTATTACCTATTCCTTTAGCGCTAGACATTAAGGTTATTTCCATTTTCTCTCTATTATAAATAATGGGAGCAAGAACATCTTTGTATATACAGCTTTTTCCTATGTTTGAGTTATGTCCTTAGGATAAATTCCCAGGAGTGGGATTAGTGGATCAAAGGGTATGAACAGCTTTATGGCTCTTAATATTTATCGCTAAATTGCCTGAAGGGTCATACTAATTTACAGTGCCACCTGCAACACTGGAGATGCGCTGCCCCTCCCAGCCCTGCCAGCACTCCTTTCTCCATTCAGTAGTTTGAATAAATGTAATAGGTAGTCAAGGGTAGCCCATTACTGTTTTTAATTGCAAATGTCTTTAATTTTTATTAACATTGGACACTTTTTCTTACGGGTGTTTCTGTTCTGTTTTGTATGGTTTAGTTGTCATGGCAGAGGATTATATTTTCTTGACACCATGTGAAATTGAAAATACTTGATAATGAAAATGCCAAATGCACATAGAACAGAGAGAATAATTGATGGAGCCCCCTACATTACCCGGGTTCAGTAAATAGCAAGATTTGGCCATACTTGCTTTATCTGCTCCTTCCTTTTTCCCCTCTCGTGCAGTATTTTAAAGTAAATCCCAGACATCCTACATATGTTTCCTGTAGATGTCACTGTGCATCTCTGAACATACGGACTTTTCCTTACATGATTATATCATCATCACACCTAACAAAATTAATGGCAATTCCTTGCTTTTCCTTAATACCAATCTGCAATAACATTTTTCAAAATGCCTTCTTTTCTGATGCTTTGTTCCAGTCAGCCATACACTGTGCTTGCATTTAGTCATGTTTCTAAAGTCTCCTCATCTAGAACATCACTGGCCCCATCTGTCCCGACTACTTCTGTTCCTACCCAACAACTGAGTCATTTGTCTTGTAAAAATGTTCACGTTCTGGGCTGGTAATCTCAGGCCTGTAATCTGAGCCCTTTGGGAGGCCGAGACAGGTGGATCACCTGAGGTCAGAAGATCGGGACCAGCCTGGCCAATACGGTGAAACCCCGTCTCTACTAAAAATATAAAAAATAGCTGGACGTGGTGGCACGTCCCTATAGTCCCAGCTACGCAGGAGGCTGAGGCAGGAGAATCACTTGAATCCAAGAGGCTGACTTTGCAGTGAGCTGAGATCCTGCCGCTGCACTCCAGCCTGGGCAATAGAGCAAGACTCCATCTCAAACAAACAAAAAATTTCACATTATGGATTAAATTTTTTGTGTCCTTATTAGTTCTAGAAGCTCAACTGGATTAAGGTTGAACTTTTGGAAAGGCGAGAACACGTCGTGGGTGATGCTGTGTTTTTCATTATATATCACTTCCGGAGTGTATGTCAAGGCTGATAATGGATTCAAGCAGTGACAGCCCAAAACCGACTGAACTTTTTTTTTTGAGACAGAGTTTCGCTCTTGTCACCCAGGCTGGAGTGCAATGGCGCCATCTCGGCTCACTGCAACCTCCGCCTCCTGGGTTCAGGCAATTCTCCTGCCTCAGCCTCCCGAGTAGCTGGGATTACAGGCACTCGCCAGCATGCCCAGCTAATTTTTTATATTTTTAGTAGAGACAGGGTTTCACCATGTTGACCAGGATGGTCTGGATCTCTTGACCTCGGGAACCACCCGCCTTGGCGTCTCAAAGTGCTGGGATTACAGGCTTGAGCCACTGCGCCCGGCCTACAACTGAACTTTTTATCTTCAGCTTTTATGTCACTGTTTAATCTACCGATGATGGATGCTTGAAGACATGATTCATAGAAATTGCAGAATTGTGATTTTCTAATTCTGTCTTTCCTTTACCATTGATAAACTGGAATTATTCTGTCAAGTAAAACTTTTCATCATATACTAGGCCTTTTAGAATCTCAAAATGCAGTTTGAACAAAGAAGCCAAGATAAGTGCTTTATTTTTTTCTCCAAACTGCTTTCCAAGTAAGGAGTTGATGCCTTTGTTACATCCAGTGGAGTCCAGTGGGCTGTTACTGTCTTTTTTTAAAGAGGTGTAATACTCATGTTCTTGTCTATATATTTCATGTTTTACTCAATTATACTCATTATTTTTGATGTTCAGAATGTCCCATCCTTGGCCCACGGGGAGACACCTTGTGGCCTTGTTTTCAGGCGTAACAAGGTATCTCAGGTTCATCTAGTTCATTTTTTGTCCCCTGAAATGAGCCATTTCACCAAGATGCCCTGCGTTTTTTTTTAGTGGGGAATGCTATTTAAAGACCACAGTTTGGACATACTATGTTCTTACTGTTGTCATGTTCTCTCATTAGGTACAGTAGGGATACATATTTTACATAAGAAAATAAAAATTATGAATTCCTACTGATACCGTCATTTCAAATTTAACAAAACTGTTTACTTCTTTGATTTCATACTTGTATTGCTTTCTCTTACAGCAAAAATCTGGGTTCCAAACATGATGATACTACAATATGTATCAAATGGTTTCAAGAGAGCCTCAGTGTTACTGTCTTCCCAGTGAATGAGAGGTCCCTTCGCAACTGTTTACCTTTAAAATTCCACTAAGAGGCCGGGTGCAGTGGCTCAAGCCTGTAATCTCAGCACTTTGGGAGGCCAAGGCGGGTGGATCACGAGGTCCAGAGGTCGAGACCATCCTGGTCAACATGGTGAAACCCCGTCTCTACTAAAAATACAAAAAATAAGCTGGGCACAGTGGCGCATGCCTGTAATCCCAGCTACTCGGGAGGCTGAGGCAGGAGAATTGCCTGAACCCAGGAGGCGGAGGTTGCGGTGAGCCGAGATCGCGCCATTGCACTCCAGCCTGGGTAACAAGAGCGAAACTCCGTCTCTAAATAAATAAATAAATAAATAAATAAATAAAATTCCACTAAGAATACAGAGTCAAGTTACTGTATTCTAACAACACCTGGATTAACACTTCTCGCCAATTTGATACATTGTGTCTTCAATTCAGTTTGTTCTCAGATTTTAGGGCTTACTTTTTTCTTTTTGTTTTCATTTTATTTTTTGAATTTATAAAATATGCTTTCAAAGTTAAACCTACGTAACAAGGCTTATGTTTATTACATAATCCTATGTAATAACTTACATTATTCTATCTCATTCACTTAAGTTCTTCCCTTTCCCTATGGGAAACTATTTATTAATAATTAGGGTTTATTTTTTCTTTACAGTTTTCCTCTTGCTCGTGTATATGCATCCATGTGTCCCCACCTGTTTTACATCAAAGCTAGTATACTGTCTACCTTACAATACACTTTTTCAGAGTATTCGAGATCTTTTGCCTTTTTTGTAAGATTGTACAGACCTCCGTCATACTGTGGTTTGTATAAGCAGTCACTTATTGATGGAGTTTTGTTTCTTGTTCTAAAATAACAAAAATTCTTTTTTCATATCATTTCATATTTTGGCCAATGTGTCTTGGATCTTTTTCTAAAAATGGAATTGCTGAGTCCAAGGGTAAATGCATATGTAGTTTTCCTAGATAGTGCTAGATTCACTTCCATGGGAATGGTGTCATTTTGGGCTGAGAGTGATTTTAAAATTGGTTTGGTTTGGTTTTGAGATAGGGTCTCACTTTGTCACCAGGCTGGAATACAATAGCACCATCATAGCTGACTGCCACCTTGACCTCTTGGGCTCAAGCAGTCCTCCCACCTCAGCCTCCCAAGCAGTTGGGACTACTAGGACACGCCACCACCCCCAGCTAATTTTTTTGATTTTTTTGTAGAGATAGGGTCTCACTATGTTGCTCAGGCTGGTCTTGAACTCCTAAACTCAAGCAATCCTCCTCCCTTGGCCTTCCAAAGTGCTGGGATCCTAGGAGTGAACTACTGTGCTTGGCCTGAGAGTGATTTTTCAAAATACTTTTGGGAGCACACACATTTAATATACAGGATTTTTGGAAAGTTAATGTGTTATTAATGAACCTACATACTGTTCCCACTATTATGCATAACGTGGCCTGGTACGGGGTACTCTGGTTCCTGCTTTCAGGGAAGCCATGGTTTGTCTAGGGAGACGTGATGTGTGACTGAAAAAGAGTAGTCTAAGGCAGAATATATTATACAAGCAAAGATGAGTCTTTTTAGGAAGCCTCTCCTGCTTGCTCCAGGCCACATGAGTCTTCAGTCCTCTGAATTTCAACACTTGAGACTTCTAGTGATCCTTTTTCTGACCAACTTTTGACACTTGGTTGAACAAATATGAATGTATTGAATAACACAGCCGAATGTCTGAAATGCAGGCTGCCTCATAAATTCAAGCTGAATAATCATTTTTTGGAGAGATGTGTCTATATTTCCCAAGGCATGTTCTCTGGAAGATCTACTGGATGTTTTAAAGGGTTACACAGCAAAATCAGTTTGGAAATGTTGAGTTAATCAAAGCTAATGAGCTGTGACTCCAAAATCATGTCTGCTGTCCCAAGCTGTCCTGTTCACAGAATCCCCGTCATGGAGCATCTCATGTTAATACTGTTCCGCAAAGCACAAAAACCAGTATGCAGGCTGTTCCAGTGAAAACCATCCAACCCCACTGGAAATGAGGAAAAATAGAAATAAAAATAAAAACAAATGACAACCAAAGGCGTGTATTCCAGTTGATAAACTTGTACTTATACAGTTGTACATTTTTGATTAATAATTTTTTATCCCTTTCTTTCTAGATTGAATCATTAAAGAAAAAGTTGCAACAGAAACAGCTCTTAATACTGCAGCTTTTAGAAAAGGTATCTTTCCTAGAAGGAGAGGTAAGAAGCTGTGTTTCTTTAAGTTGATGTCTTCTCTACCGTTAAATTTTATGTTACTAAGCCTACCACCAACACTTAATTAAAAATATGGCTATTTCCCGGCCTTATAAAATTGATTGAGGGTTAACGGCCAGCCTCGAAAATGAGGTTCTGACAGCTGTTTTTCCTTTACCACTGGACTCTGCTCATTCCAGTTGCTGCTCACTTCTGCTTTTTGGCTCTAGTTTTTCTTATTCAAGAGTCATCCTAGCAGGCCTGATAAGCTATGGATTAGCACTAATAATTCCTCCCATTCATGCAGCACTTTATCATTTGTGAGATTTGTTCATGTACATTCCTCACATGATTCTCTCTGCAACTTCAAGAAAGGCAAGACAAAGATTATCATCTCTGTATTAATAAATGAGGAAACAGAGGCACAGAGAAGACAGGTGGTTTTGCTCGAGGTCATCCAGCTTAATAAATGCCAGAGCCAGTCTGAAAGACTCCTAATCCAGTGCTCCTCTAGCACAGCGAGTGAAGATGTTTTAGAAGAGACTTACTTTTACCTGAAACTTTCAGATGCTTAGTATTCTTGGCTTTCTGGCTTTTTGAAAGTCATTTGGGGATTTTGTACAGGTTCCAGAGAAGAAAATTATGGGCTTGGTAGAACCTTACAAGGTTAGCTATTAATAGGAGAAGCCAAAATCTATTTGCTCTAAAGGCTCTTTATTAAGAGCTTGGCATCGAGCCTTTGCCTTTTGAGACTTTGTAAAAAGCTGGTTTGCCAAGCCCCTGTCCTTGTCTGTGTCCCTCCTCACGGTCCTTCCCCAGTGAGACAGCCCAGCATACAATGAAGTAAGAAGAAAGGGCAGAGACGAATTTGAGAAAGCCCTGGTGTGTTTTGGGCACTGGTGGTTACTTTGGATATGTTCTGTGTCACATAGAAGTTAAGAGTGGAATCCAGCCTGCCTAAGTGTGAACCCTGGATATGCTTCTTATCAGCTGGGTGATTTGGAAGAAATTTCTTATAATTATAAAGGGGGGATAATAACTGTGCTCTGTGTGGGTGGCAGTGAAATGAGAATGTATAGGAGGTGCCTGGCATGTACTAAGCACACACTAATTTTAAACATATTATTGTTGTTCTCTCTTTATTAAAAGGGTTGCCCTCTGAGTTGGATGATATTTTCCCCCCTTTTATAGATGGGGAAACTGAGGTTCAGGGATGTTAGGATATCTGCCCCAGGTTACAGTAGAGATGGGCGAGCCCAGATCCAAAGCCTGAGCTCTGAACCACCATGTTTGAGGGGGTAGTGAGCTAGGCCTTCATTTACTCTGTATTTGACGGGTTGCCTTACAGCAGCCATAACCAGAAGTCCCTCGTGGCCCACAGGGGCCTGGTACCATATTCAGGGCCGGAGAATCTCAGTCTCTTGAAGCTGAGTGAATGAGTATTTTCACCGTTTCCACTCCTATCATCCCCTCCACAGTCACTGGGCTCGGCGCCAGCCTTGTGAATGAACATTTCTGTTTCTAAGATTTCCTTCTGAAATTGCAGCTCCCAGTGGGAGGAAGCACACCTTCCCAGTAAGAGTCAGAAAATGAGTGCCCCGGGGGTTGTTCGCGTGTCCAGAGGGAAGTCACAGGAGAGAGGAAAGAGATGCTGACAGCAGAGACAGAAGGTCCCCCAAGATGGCGTCCCTACCCACACCTCTGGCTGTGCTGCTAGAGCAAGCTTTCCTACTGGTGGATTCTTAAGTGTCCAAGGGCACATGCCACATGGGGAGTAGTCTTAGAAATAGCTACAGTTTGTTTATTAGACTCATCTCTTACCTTAGTTTGGGTTGCTCCCACTAGGGGAGTGGGGAACTGAGACAGGGAAGGGAAGAAAGCCCATAGCGGTGTCATATCAAGGCGGTTGCCCTGGGGACAGCTGAGACTCGCTCTTTGGGGGATCTCTGGGAGACAGTGTAGAAGTGGCCCTGAGTTTTCCTTACTGAAAGGCCAGAAAAACCTGGGGCATTTATCCACTACCTCCCGTCAGTCATTGGCCAAGGCCGGCTCAGGGAGTTTGTGGCAGTTCTGGCCTCCCCTTGGCAGAGCCAGTTAGACTCAGGTGGTCACAGGAAGCCATCAGATGAAGAATCCTCAGTGGCCTGTCGGGAAACGGGAATGCCCCGAGGATATGGGGAGGGGAGAGTGGGGCGGCGGTGTGGGCTGTGTCTATCTGATGAGCAAGACTGGGGTGGGGAGAGTGGGGCGGCGGTGTGGGCTGTGTGTATCTGATGAGCAAGACTGGGGTGGGGAGAGTGGGGTGGCGGTGTGGGCTGTGTCTATCTCATGAGCAAGACTGGGGTGGGGAGCGTGGGGCGGCGGTGTGGGCTGTGTGTATCTCATGAGCAAGACTGGGGAGGGGAGAGTGGGACGGCAGTGTGGGCTGTGTCTATCTCATGAGCAAGACTGGGGTGGGGAGAGTGGGGCGGCAGTGTGGGCTGTGTGTATCTCATGAGCAAGACTGGGGTGGGGAGAGTGGGGCGGCGGTGTGGGCTGTGTCTATCTCATAAGCAAGACTTTGAAAACCAGGTTTTTCTTGAGCATTAGCATAGTGATTATCAATTTGATAATAATGATTATCAATTTGATTGATTAAATTCCAATACAAAATTAGTACGGCTAACTGCTTTGGCCACTTGAGACATCCACCTTACACAGCAGACAACATAGGCAAAATAAGTTACATAGTGACAAGATTTAATAATACACTTAGACTTAAACCTATTCTAAAATATTAAATATCATGGGTTTTCATTATTTTGTCACTGTTTCTATTCTTGCTTTTTTAAAAACCTTCCTGAGGCCATTGTTTTACTTCTTTCAGTATTTTCTTTTTTTTTTTTTTTTTGGAGGAAGAGAAAGAGATTAGAGCAGAAGTTTATTCAAGTGGAGAGAAGGAGAGGAAGAAAGAGAAAGAAAAAGAGGGAGAGAGAACAGGAATATTGCTTAATTCTAAGAATGGTTATTAATAATGGCTGTATTTTCTTAGGGTTAACATCATTTTGACACCGGAACCAAACAGGTGCAGTCATCTTCAAGGTCCAAAAGAGAAAGGACACCTTCTCCAAGTTGCTAAGATTAGAGGACGTGGGTTGCATAGGTTCTTGGTTGAGGCATAGGCCCCTCGGTGCCTTCTTCCCAAGGTCGTTCAAACTCAGGGCTCCTTATCACAGTCTTTAGCTCTATTACAAACATATGCGGGCCCGGCGCCATGGCTCAAGCCTGTAATCCCAGCACTTTGGGAGGCCGAGGCGGGTGGATCACGAGGTCAAGAGATCGAGACCATCCTGGTCAACAAGGTGAAACCCCGTCTCTACCAAAAATACAAAAATTAGCCGGGCATGGTGGCATGCGCCTGTAGTCCTAGCTACTTGGGAGCTGAGGTGCAAGAATTGCTTGAACCCAGGCGGAGGTTGCAGTGAGCCGAGATCGCACCATTGCACTCCAGCCTGGGTAACAAGAACGAAACTCTGTCTCAAAAAAAAAAAAAGAAACGAAAAATAAACCGTATGTATTCTTTATCAATATTTCACCCTACATAGCTAGGTCATGGTGAGATCTCCTAGGAGATCAGAGGTGACTTGCAAATACTTGGTTTTCCACTTTGGCTCTCTGACTAGTTGATCATGTTACACACGCTCTGCTGATGCTGTTCCATGCTAATTGTGGATGATCCCTAATGCCGACACTTTGCTCCCACGCTGAGCAGTCCTCTGGGCCCTGGAGTCCTGGGATGACCTAACTTACGTATTCTTGTGTTACTCTTTCTAGCATAACACAGAAAACGTTTAAACAGATATCTAATTAATACTTTCTAAAAGAAACAACAGAGGACGGGCGCAGTGGCTCATGCCTGTAATCCCAGCACTTTGATAGGCCGAGGCGGGTGGATCACGAGGTCAAGAGATCCAGACCATCCTGGTCAACATAGTGAAACCCCGTCTCTACTAAAAATACAAAAAATTAGCTGGGCCCGGTGGCGCGTGCCTGTAGTCCCAGCTACTCAGGAGGCTGAGGTAGGAGAATTGCCTGAACCCAGGAGGCGGAGGTTGCAGTGAGCCGAGATCGCGCCATTGCACTCCAGCCTGGGCAACGAGAGCGAAACTCCATCTCAAAAAAAAAAAGAAACCACAGAAGTTTTGGGAGATAAATCTGGTAGCTCCCCATCTTATTAATAAATAGATACATTTATTAAGGGTACAATTGCAGACTCCGGACTCAGACTGCCTGAGTACAAATATCAGCTCTGCCACTTAGCAGTGATGTGGTATTGAGCAAGTTACTTGTGTGTCCTATGCCTCAGTTTACTTACTGGTGAATAGGAACCCTCTCAGTGAAATGGCATCCTCTCCACAGAGTTGTAATGATGATTAAATGTGTTAACACTTAAGCGATTAGAAAAGTGCCTGGCTCATGGTAAATGCCGTATGTGTCACTATTCCTTTAATGGCCTGGGTCCCAGGGATTCTTTCCTTGTCACTGAGACCAGCTATAAATAATTTAGATTTATAGCTGTGTCCCATAATGAATCACTCTTTTTCTTTTGCTCATCCTCAAAGTTGGCAACTGTCATCAAACTCTGCTGTGTGATAATTTAACAAAGAGTATTTCACCTTTTGGTGAACATGAGCAGGACTGGGACAGGGCCCAGAAGTCCTTTGCCTGCAGCAACCTGAGAGGTTCATCCCGGGAAGGTGAGGCTGGACGTGCATCTAATAGGCTGGCAATATTTCAGCTTCTTCTAGCAGTCGGCCCCAGTATTTGTGGAATTCACAGGTGTTTGGGATTCGTAACAGGACGTATAGTTGGAGTGTCATAAGCTGAAGGTCTTGTGTGATGTCATTGCTCCCATTATTTGTTCTGGCTCCATGCCCAGGCAGTATTTGGGGACTTACTGATCATTGATCATGCCTGTGCCCCTCTTAGCCACAATGCTGTTGGTTTTTCTTTTTTTTTTTTTTGAGATGGAGTCTTGCTCTGTTGCCCAGGCTGGAGTGCGGTTCAGCTCACTGCAACCTCCACCTCCTGGGTTCCAGTGACTCTCCTACCTCAGCCTCCTGAGTAGCTGGGACTATAGACACACACCACCACACCTGGCTAATTTTTGTATTTTAGTAGAGATGGGTTTTTACCATGTTGGTCAGGCTGGTCTTGAACTCCAGACCTTGTGATCTGCCCACCTCTGCCTCCAAAAGTGCTGGGATTACAGGAGTGAGCCACCGCACTCGGCAATGCTGTTGGTTTTAAAAGAAGCAACAGTTATTTATCTTAGTTTCAGATTGAAGAGCCTTGGTTCTGACAGGTGTCCTCACTTAGTGCAGTTCCTAGCTGTTCTCCAAAAACATTTTAGCTCGTCTTCTTCTTGAGTTACAGGTTCAGGACTGCATGGCATATCCAGTGCTGTGCTGGAGCTGCTTCATACTGGTTAATGAAAGTGGAAGACATGCATTGCTTCTCAGGTCTCCATTCAGGGATGTCACGTGGGTCACTCGAAATTAGCCATGGAGGAGGTCTTTATACCACAGAAATCAACATACGTCACAATGAGAGCTTTTTAATCTAGGGATTCTATTGTCTAAAATTGACTCATACACTGCTGGTATTCTTTAACTCTGCAGCTGGATCTACAGGCTTTGTGTTTTTACCTGACACCTCTGCTTATAAGCAGAGTAACTCTGGTCAGGTAATTCTGCCCCTCTTAGCATCAGTTTCAGCATTTGTGAAATGGGGATAATCACCTGAAAGAATTTTTTTTTTGAGACGGAGTTTCGCTCTTGTTACCCAGGCTGGAGTGCAATGGCGCGATTTCGGCTCACCGCAACCTCCGCCTCCTGGGTTCAGGCAATTCTCCTGCCTCAGCCTCCTGAGTAGCTGGGATTACAGGCACATGCCACTGTGCCCAGCTAATTTTTTGTATTTTTAGTAGAGACGGGGTTTCACCATGTTGACCAGGATGGTCTCGACCTTTTGACCTTGTGATCCACCCACCTCAGCCTCCCAAAGTGCTGGGATTATAGGCGTGAGCCACCGCGCCCAGCCCCTGAAAGAATTTTTTATGATTAACTATTATATACAAAACATTTAGAATTGTGCTTGGCACAGTAAAAAAGGTGGACAACTGTTAATTCTTTCTTAATTACTCAGCATTTTTGAGATTTAGGTTCTGACTCACATTCTGCCATTAGCTGTGCATGACCTTGAGCCAATCATGCCACCACCAACCGGGGCTCAGTCACTTCATCTTTCAAAAGGGAAGAAGGCTTAGATAGACTCTGAGATTATTATCATTTTTCATGTTTGAAAACTTGGTTGAAATGTTGGAGTCACAATCGGATACTGGACAAACAGTAAGGGGAGTACCCGCTACCTGATCCTGGGCTTGGGGAAGAGGACAGGCCCTTTCCTAGGTCACGGCGGACCCTTAGAGGACATGGATTGTTTTAGTCCCTGGATTCATCATTTGTGCTTATCTATGTTTAAACTCACTAGATATGGAACTCCGTCCTCCCCCTGCCCCACACCTAAACGACACAGCTCACTCCTAAAAGCTTGCTCTGGCCTGGCCCTGTCAGACTATATTTTCATCAACCGATTTAACATTTTTCTGATCTCGCTGATAAGTGAAAGCATGTGGTGTTTGTGGACATAAACATGGGAACAGTAAACACTGGGGATTACTAGAAGCGGGAGAGAGGGAGGGGGACAAGGTCTGAAAAACTGCCTGCTAGGTAGTATGCTTATTACCTGGGTGACGGGCTGGCTGAGCCACACCCCACACCTCAGCATCCCAAAATATATATTCTCAAACCTGCACATGTGCCATCTGATTCTAAAATAAAGGTGAAAAAGAAAATCTTCCTGATAACAAAAATATGCCCGTTCTGTTCCTTTTTTTTCCAAACATTTTTTTTATTGGCTCAACTTCTGGAGAAGAAATATTCTCTATTTCCTTTATAGAAAATGTTATTAAAGTAACATTCCCAGCAGTATAAGGTTGGTGAGCTTTCTGAAACTCTAAACAGATTACATTACACGTTATTCTGTTGGACATCCTACATGGACAGCTCAATTCAAAAGTCGGAGGAAAGGAGTCAAATGTCTTGGTTTTGTCCATCCTGCGTTTGATGTGTGTTCTGTGGCACCTGAGCCTCTCAGTGTGTCTCTTGCGCATACTTGGGACTATTATTAATTTTTCCGTGTAATGTTGGAGCGGCAGCACCGGGCACCAGGCTTCCCACATGGATTTTATGGCACACACACTCAGTGTATGTGCTACTGCCCCCGGGCTGCCCACTCCCCTGGGCCCGAGGGAAATGGTGGGGGAGGTGACCACCAAACAGTCGTGACATGATTTCCAAAAAATGCCCAGAGGTGCTTTCTGACTTCTTCCTTCCTGGAAGGCACATGCACCTCCCGAGCCGTTGGGTGCTATTCGTTACACCTACAAACACAAGGGGGTGGTGTTTGAAAGCAGGAGAACCAGGCAACTTGCTTCTCAATCCCAGAAGCAATCGTTTTCGGAACACAGTCGAGGCAGCGGTCCGAGGCTGTTCTTTGTCATTCCCCTGTAGTCATATTCTGCAAGACTGAGAAGCACATAGTCTTGTATCAAGTCCATTAATTTTATTTTTAAGGTAATTTCTTAAATATGCCCCACTCTCTCTAACTCTTCTTTTACTGCCCATGTTTGGGCTCATCAGCTTGTATTTTTTACCTTCGCAACTTATTTATTAACTTATATAAATGAGTTTCTGTTATTTATGAACTTACATAAATAAGTAATTGTAATTTATGAACTGACATAAATAAGTGTTTCTGTTTAAGTATAAAATCCACTGACAGTGTGTATACCCGTGAAATAACCACTGCAGTCAAGATCTAGAACATTTCTAGCACCCCACCAGAGAGTCTCTGTTTCACTTTGCACACAGCATTCCTTTCATCCCTGGGCAATTCCTGTTTTTTGTTTGTTTGTTTGTTTTTGGCAGTGATGACTCACTTTTTATCACTTATCACTTGGGGTCACCATAGATTTCCATTTAGCGGGAATGCACTGTATGATTCCATTTGTGTAAATGGAATCATACAGCATGTACTCTTCTGCGTCCAGCTTCTTTCACTCAGCATAGTGATCTGAGACACATGTAAGTCGTATGCATTCCCTTTTGTTGCAGAGGGGTCTTCCATTGCCTAAATGCATTGCAGTTTATTCATTCACCTGACAAAATACCTTTGAGTTATTTCCAGCTTGGGGCTATTGTGAATAAAGCTGCAGTGAACATTACAGTACAAGCCATTATGTGGACATAGTTTTAATTCCTCTTGGGTAAATTTCTAGTAGGGGAGTAGCTGGGTTGTAAGAGTACATGTAAGTTTAACTTTTTAAGACACTGTCGGTCTTTCAAAGGGGTTGTAGTATTTTACTTTCCAAGCAGTTCGAGTATACCAGTGTCTCCACATCCTAACCCAGACCTAGTACTGCCAAACTTTTAAATTTAGCCGTTCAGTGTTACAGCTCTTTTAGAATTTGTCTAGCAGGCTTTGAAAGCACCCAGAATAAAAATAAAAGCAAAATAAATAAATAAATCGAGTGACGCGGGTGTGTAGAGCGCTATCTCATTATGGCTTTAATGTGCATTTCCTTGTCGACTGGGGATGCTGAGCATCTTTTTTCTTTTCAAGAATCTTTTCACATACGTTTTGCTAGTCATAAGTCTCATCTTTCTTTTTTTTGGCTGAATTTTTTTTTAATATTTTTATTGCATTTTAGGTTTTGGGGTACATGTACAGAACATGCAAGATAGTTGCATAGGTACACACGTGGCAGTGTGTTTTGCTACCTTCTGCCCCTTCACCCATATTTGGCATTTGTCCCCATGCCATCCCTGCCCTGCTCCCCCCCCGCTGTCTCTCCCCTGTTTCCCCCAATA